>PVKA01023911.1:0-34958 GCA_004027165.1 Ctenomys sociabilis
GGTTGACAGTTTCTTTGAATAACTCACTATGGTTGTAGAATGCTGGACTGTGTTGGATTTGGTGTCGAGTTCAAGCACCTAAGTTAGTTGAATGTCAATGGAGTGCCCACCTTTGACAGGTGTAGACAAAGGAAGGGGTGTAGAAAAAAAAAATCATGATGTGTGTGTATAGACACACATAGTACAGTTGGGATAGATAACGCTGTGCTTCTATATAATTCTATGAAAGGCAAGATCTGCACTAATGGTGGTTGGACAGGATATTATGTCGGCTTCTAGTACTACGGTCACCCACTAGGAAAATAATTATTGAATTTTTGATATGATTCAGGTATAAAAAATAAGATTAGTAAGCAGCTATACTCTTAATTCACTGATAAGGGATATCTGCTAAAATATCATCTGTAAATATAATATTATGCATGCACCTTGTACAATACCAAAACATTATGAAAACAGTTTGCAATGTAGTAATTTATTGAATCTTTATTGTTAAAGTGTCTTGAAACTGTCTGATTTGTTTGTAGTTTAATAAAATAAAAAATAAATTAAAAAAACAGCAAAATAAAAACAAAACGAAAAAGAAAGAGTAACATACAACAATACATATAAAATCAAGATAGATTAAAGATACAAACATTAAAACAGAACCACTAAGTCTCTTGGAAGAGAAAGTAGGTAGAAATCTTGAAAACATAGGGGTAGTTATAGAGTTCATGAACAAAAACAAAGTGCATGGGAAATACTTGAAGGAATAAACAGGGGGGATCTGATCTTATTGAGAAGTTTCTATACATCAAAAGAAACCGCAGAGTCAAATGACAAGCCACAAGTAGGGCAAAAAATCTTAACCAACAATCACTCAGAGGACTTCTATCCAGAATATATAATGAACTAAAAGAATGAAAAAGATTATTTCTCAACCATAGTCAAAGAGGTAGAGTGACGACAGAATTGTTTCTACAAAATACTGCAAAGTGCCCAAAGTTATAGAGGCATATAGTAAATGTTTAAAATAAGAGAAAGAAGCCGGGCATGATGGCGCATGCCTGTAATCCCAGCACTCGGGAGGCTGAGGCAGGAGGATTGTTGTGAGTTCGAGACCAGCCTGAGGTACAAAGTGAGTTTAAGGCCATCCTGAACTGCACAGTGAGACCCTGTCTCAAAAAGACAAAATAAATAAATAAATAAATAAAAAATAAAAAAAAAATAAGAGAAAGGACAAAGGCACAGCCACATATCTGAGTAAATGAGAAAAAAATCCTTTTTTTTCCCATAAATTATGACAGTGATGAGAGTTAATTTCAATGACAAAAGCATAAAAAATTCTACTTACACAATTACTATCCCACCTAATATATATCCATTATTTAATTAAAATAGCAGAATAGTACAGTGGTGTGTTCCATTTCACAGCACCCATTTTTCCTTCACTATCCTTATATTCCTTAGGCAAACACCATTTCTGCATGCTATGTATCTTTGGGTGGGAGATAATATGTCTTTAACGTCTGAAATGAACCCATGATGTTAGGCTTAGCAAATAAAGTTATCTCTATCCCTGATAAAGTGAGTGTGTGAGCCAATTCATTTTAGTAAGAATCTGGCATATCTTTTTCTAGTAAAGGAAAATCTTGAGCTATTTGGAATGTGTTTGTCTCCACAATGAACATGCACTTGATAAAAAGGATGGTCATATAAAGAAAAGGATGAGGAACTGACAGGGAAGAAAGAATAGAACAAAGATAGACATGTATACAGAGAAAGAGAGGGACAGCGAGAGAGACAAAGAGACAGAGACAAAGAGACGGAAAGAAGGATGGAGGTTGGGAGGAAGGAAGGAAGAAACGAATGAAGGAAAGAAGGAAGGAAATTTATATGGAACTAAGGACTGCCTCAGTGTTATATTCAAATTGATATCAGAAATATAATTCAGATTAAAGTTAAGTCCCTCAAGAAAAATATCAAGTCAGCCCAAACAGTCATAATTTTCACAAGTGATGAATTTCAGCTAATATAATATGATATTAGTGAAATCTCCTTATTTGGCAACTGGTAAAGTTTTAAAAGATATCCATCTGCCCAATTAACCAACTACAGAAAAAATTTGATTTATGTTGCAACCATTGTGGAAATCAGTGTGGAGATTCCTCAAAAGAGTAGGACTGGAAATCCCATTCAAGCCAGCTATCCCCTTACTGGGAATTTTCCCAGAGGAACTGAAAACATTATATCATAGTGATATATTTGTACCTATGTGTATAGCAGCACAATTTGTGATACCAAAATCTTGGAAACAACCAAGATGTCCGTCACATGAGGAATGGTGGAAAAAGGTGTGGTATTTTTATGTGGAAAAAGATGTAGTATTTCTCAGCCATAAAGAATGATAAACTTGAAGCATTTATATTGAAGTGGATGACACTTGAACATATACTTATAAGTGAAATAAACCAGACACACATGTGCAAATATCATATAGTCTCCCTAGTATAAGAAGTCAAAAGAAGGAATACAAATAGAAATCTACAACAATTACAAAGAATTTAATCAGACAGTTGGGGCAAGCAGAATATGCTGCAGGGTGCTAGTAAGCTTTTTTCTGAATGGTTAACAACCTAAGTTCACAGATTAAAACTGGAGAAATAGAAGGGCTGCAAGGTCAGCCAACATTTTGGCCCTAGCCTTTCAAGGTCAGCGAAGACTCAGGACATAGGAGAACATGTACTGTAACATCATGAAACTCAGTTGAGGCCCAAATTTTTGATCAAGAGATTATGGAACCACAGAGGAAGGAGATCAATGATCTGTAGTATGCCTGGGGAGAGTCACATGGAGAGAAAACTTTCTCTCAGGCTCTCACAGAGAGTAAACTGGTCAAGCATTGGTGGTGACTCATCCACATGGATGACACAGACAAAGGATCTACAGAGTAAGGTACAGGATTACAAGATAAACCCTGAGGGACTTCACACTGACCTCATCAAAAACAAAAGCTACATTTATTGTTACATAGGTCTTTCTCTGTCTCGGTCTTAACCATTCAGCAGAAAAGTATAAAAATGAGGTATATAACATGGGGCCATAATAATAAGTTGAGCTGTAAATTGCTATAGTCAACAACTTCTTCAGGTAACTCACTATTATTGTGGAATGCTGGACTGTATTGGATTGTGCGCTTGCCAGTCAAGCACTTATTCAACTGAGCTATCTCCCCAGCCCCTAAATTTCTCTTTTTGTTTTTTTTTTTTTTTTTTTTTTTGGCAGAACCAGGGATTGAACTCAAGCCCTTGCGCTTGCCAGGGAAGCACTTATTCCACTGAGCCATCTCCCCGGCTCCTTCAGTCACCTATCATTGTTTAATGTCAAAGGAGTGCCCATCTTTGACAGGTCTAGACAAAAAAAGAGGGATACAAAGGAAGAATCATGATATGTTTGCATAAACAGTACAGTTAGGATAAATATGCAGTGTTTCTGCATAATTCTATGAGAAGCAAGATTTTCACTATTAGTGGTTGGGCAAGATATTATGTAGGCTTCTAGTACTATGGACAACCACCAGGAAGATAACAAAGTAGAAAGTATTAATTGTTGAAACCGTGATATAATTCAGCTTTAAAAAAATAAGTATACAGCTACCTTCTCTTAATTCACTGATTAGAGACACCTGCTATAATAATGTCTTTAAGTATATAATATCATGTATGCATCTTGTACAATACCAAAACTTTACAAAAACAATTTACAATGTATTAATTATCGAATCTGTCCTGTTAATTTGATTTGAAACTGTCTCATTGCTATTTGCTTTTCAATGAAAAGTCAAAATTATTTTGATTTAGCAAAACTACTTTTCACACTTACTTCAGAAGTATCCAAGAAGAAAGACAAAAGAGGAGATTATTTTTATAATATAAGAGATGGGACTGAGGAGATACCTCCTCACTACAAAGGCCTTCACGGCAAGCACAGGATCCTAAGTTTGAGCCCTGGTGCCAAAAGCTAACAGGATAAGATAATAGTTATTGAGCAGTTAATGTTGAATTATTTTCTTTGGCCAACTCTATGTGCTAATATCTGGCACATGAGCAATTTCATTGAGGATAGTATTAAATATGGTCAAATACCTTCTTGTTCTTTTAAATGTGTATCATCTTTAATGTCTCACCTATTATTTTTATATTCTCTTCAAAATAAATATTTCATTTGAGCCAGCACCCAGGCCTGGTGTGTGAGTGGGATCACCCGGGGTCCTCTGGATCCTCATTTGACCCAGGCCCGGGCATATGAGTGGGACTTCATCCATCAGACAGGACACGGTAGAGTCCTGAGGGAGAATTTCCAGAAAAGAGGCTAGAAGCAAGACCCACCCAGCCTATCCTGGAGCAGAACATCTTCTGAGAGTGGCACAGTGGGCTCACATCCAGAGGCTGTAGCAGAAATGGAGCACAACAGCTAGACCCAAGCCACACCCACATGGATGAATTTGAATTTGGTACATCCGGACCTGGTGCTAAGGTAATCACTACCAAAGCTCTACACCAAAGGGCAGAAGATAGTACTATACAAAACGACAAACGGAACGAGAAAAATGCCTTCTCAGGCCCACAACCCACCCAGAACAAACTCAGGAGACAATAGCATAGAAAAAAATGGAAGTCACACTCCTGAAATCTCTGAAGTAATAGCATCTGAAATAAAGAAACAACTGCAGAAAGGTATAAAGGAAATCAGATCAGAAATAATTTCTGAAGTAAGAAAAAGAAGTGACAACTATGATGTAAGAAGTTCTAAATACTTCTAAAGAAGACACTGGTGAAGAAATAGAGCAAAATAAAAATGATGGACTTCTTGAATGAGCAATATAGGAAATAAATATAATACATCAATCAGATTCAAAGTGCTGTACAGGAAAGTAAAACATCAATCACAAGCTGGTACAACAGTTTGAATAAAAGTGAAAATATACTTTAAGACCTTGAAGATACCATTGCAGCTAGTGAAAAGGTAAGGAAAGATCTCTTAAAAACATCTAGGATGTAGGAAAAAATAATTCATCACCTGCAAGACAATGCAAAGATGAACAATGTATGACTAATAGGCATCAATGAGAAGGGAGTCAATACAAATGTTATAAAAAGAATATGGGCAGAAGTAATAGCAGAAAACTTCCCAAGTATGGGGAAACAATCTAATATTCAGGTAATTGGAGCATATAGAACACCAAACAATATCAATATAATTAGAACTACACTGAGAAATATAATAGTCAAGATCCCAGAAATTCAACACAAGAAAAAATACTAAAAGCTGCTAAGGAAAAGAAACAGATCACATTTAAAGGAAAACCCATCAGAGCAAATTGGTCAAGCAAAGGCCATGACTCATCCACATGGCTGACACTGACAAAGGATCTACAAAGTGAGATACAGGGTTACAGGATAAATCCTGAGGGGACTTGACTGACCCTACCAGATACAAAAGCTACATTTCTTATTATATAGGTCTTGCTTTATCTTGGTGTCAACCATTCAACAGAAAACTAAATAAACAAGTTATATAAAGTAAAGCCATAATAATATGTTGAGCTGTAAATGGCTCTAGTCAACAATATTTGGGGATAGCCCACTACTATTGTGAACTGCTGGACTGTGTTGGAGTGTTTTGCTGAATTCAAGCATCTATGATAATTGACGAGATCGGACACGTTCAGGATGGTATGGCTGTAGACATCTATGATAATTGAATGACAATAGAATATCCATCTCTGACAGGACTAAACAAAGAAAGGGAATACAAAAGAAGGAACATTCTGTATTTGTATATTCAGAACAATTAGGATAAATATGCAGCTACTTTCACGTAATTCTATGAGAAGAAAGATTTGCACTAATAGTGTTTGGACATCATATCCTGTATGCTTCTTTTACTAATAACCGCTAGGAAGGTAAAAATGTGAAAGGTATTAATTATTGAAGCTGTACTACAAATCAGCTTTAAAAAAACAATAGGTATACAGCTACATTCTCTTAATTCAATGAGTAGAGGGATCTACTGTAATAGTGTTTGTAAATACAATGTCATGTCTTCACCTTGTAAAACAAATAACCACTAAGAAAACAACATAAAATGTATTAATTATTGAAAAGTAAAGATATATTATAAGTAAATACAAAAAACTAGTGGAAAATTTCTCTTCACAAGAGAGAAATCAAGTCAAGAAGAGCATGAAGCAAAATTCTACAAGTTTTGCAAAAAAACAAATTTTATCAAGTATGGATAGGTTAAACTTTAAATTCCAACAGAACATGAAGAAAAAAATTAAAAATATCAAAAAATAGGAACAATTACATATTTTTATACAGAAATTTAGAAATCTAACCATATACAGCATTGTAGCAGGACAGTCCTGTGACTTTTTTTCTTGTCTCTTGTTTTAATTTATTACCCTTTTCTTTAAACAACGACTTACTTGAGAGACAGCATATTAGTAATTTATATGACATTAGAAGCAGTATGTATTTAGAGGACCAGAATGACAGGCCTTCCCAGCAGGACCCTAGTATTAGACATTGTCTGCAGTGCAGTTGCTTCAAAAGTTACATTGCTTATTATGTAGGTCTTTATCTTGGTCTGAACCATGTAGCAGAAAAGTATAAAAATGAGGTAAAAAAGTAAGGCCACATTAATTTGCTGAGACAAAAAGGCTCAAGTCAACAACTTCTGACATTGCCATCCTATGGATAACCCACTATTATTATGGACTACTGGACTACATTGGATTATTTTGTTGATTCACATACCTACAATATTTAAATGGCAATGGAATACCTGGCTCTGACAAAACTAAAGAAAAAAAAAGGGTGATATAAATGAAGGACGATTTTGTATCTGTATTATGTACAAAATAGTTAGAATAGATGTACAGCTACTTTCTCTTAATTCAGTGAGAAGAAAGATTCATATTAATAGTGTTTGGACAGGATATCATGTCTGCATCTTGTACTATGAATAACCACTGTGAAGACAACAATATGCAATGTATTAATTATTGAAGCTGTTCTACAAATTGGTTTTAAAACTGTCTTATTCAATTAAAAAAAAAATTTCAACCCAGACTGATACATCCTGCAAAACTCTCTTTCAAGTTCAATGGAGAAGTGAAATACTTCCATGATAAAGACCAACTAAAGAATTTCATGAGGACAAAGCCAACTGTACACAGACTGCTAAAAGATTTTCTAGTGAGGGATCAAAACGACTACAACTTCATGAATGAGAATGGAAAGAACTCACCAAGTAGAGCAAATAATTAAACACAGGAGAAAAAGGGGTATACAACAGCAGTCTTTCAATTAGTCTCTTGTTTTCAGCAGAAAAATATTTCTATCAGCATTCTTTACAAATGGACTTCTCCTGAACCCTATGGGTCATGATTCTGTCCAATCTACAGGGTGTAGATCAAGGAAATAGCAGTACCTCAGTCCCACGAGTGACACCTGGCCACCAGTAAACGCCACGGACAATGTTCATGTCCATGACATTTTAGAATTTTGTGTGATACACTATGCCCAAACTTTTAGAAGTGCTGGTCATGTATTTGCCATTCCAGTATTTATGTTATGTGTTACTCTTAGTAAGTCTTTACTATCATGAAAAATTTTTCTTAGATTTTGTATATATTAACCTAGCAAATACTATGTGAGTACTCTGAGTTGATATGATATTTTCTCCTAGTATTAGAAACTTTAAAATGTATATTTCCATATTCTATTGACTTTATATTACATCTTCCTTGTTTTTTTCACACACATACATAGGGAAAAAAGTATATATATATATATATTTATGATATATCATATGTCCCTGACATAAGATGACATAAGATTGATATTGTTTTGTGGAAATCTTCAATGACCTTTGACCTTTTAAATGGGTTCATTTAATATAATTATATTTCACATAGTTAAGAATAGCTACCATTTTGGGAGCTCTTCATTCTTTTCTTTTTGGTGGAACTGGGGATTGAAATCAGGCCCTTGTGCTTGCCAGGAAGTGCTTATTCTAATGACTGATCTCCCCAGCTCATTCTTTATTCTTTATTCAGGAGCATCCAGCAACTTCTCTTGCCTTCTGGATTATGATCTTTGTTATTTTCTATATGCTACATCTTGAGATATTAGAATATTTCAAGTTTGTATAATTGGAAAATATTTTACTTTTAGTTTTCAAAGGTTTGTTTCCTAAACATAAAATGAAACAAGGACAGGTTTTTTTTTTTCAGCCCTTTGAATTAATTAGTCTATTTTCCTACCCATTTGCTCTTTTTTTTTTCTAATGTAGAATAGGATGCTATTTAATTTTGTTCTAAAAACTAGCTAATTTTTTATGTATATGTTTTAATGACTTTTTTCTTTACAATTAGTGTTGGACAATTTCATTTTTGTGTGTCTTGGTGTGATTTTCTTCAAATTTCTTGTGCAAAAGTTTCATTTTTCTTCAAAATATAGTGCTATAATTTCAACTAAATTCAGAAATTTTAAATCTTTAAATATTTATAACACATCCCTTTCTACTTTGAGAATTCTAAATATACGAATATAAGTTTCTTGATTTTGGCACAGAGTGAAATGTGACTGATCTGTAAATTCTTTCTTCATTCTCATTTTAACAATTCAGTTGTTATATTCATTTAAGTTTATGTACAATAAATAAATAATTTATGTACAATGTGCAATCTAGTATTAATCTCATGCCATGTATTCATTTCAGAAATATTTCTCTAAAATTCACTCTGTCCACATCTCATATATTTCACACTTCAATATTTGTCTATAATTTTTAATATGCTATATAATGATTAATTTTCAATAAATTTAATGAGAAAAAATAAAATAAAATAGATTTTTTAAAATATAAAAAGGATAATGAAAAAGTTAAGGTTCAGTGAAAGGAAGAGTTAAAGTTTAATTGCTTAATCAAACCTGCATTCTTATACCTGGTAATGTGACAGGAAATTTCATGATAACAATATGTAACATAACAACCATTGTTAGTTTTCTGTTCTTGTGTTTAAAAGCTGTACCATTTTTATTATTCTACATTTCTTTGTTTTTGTGTTTGTTCTTGTTGTATTTTTCTGTTTAAAATAAAAAATAAGGGGCTGGGGAGATGGCTCAATAGAATAAGTGCTTCCCTGGCAAGTGTAGGGGTCTGAGTTCAATCCCTCGTTCTGCCAAAAAAAAAAGTAAAATAAAAGTAAAATAAAATAAAATAAATAAATAAAAACAAAATAAGAACTAAACTTAATTCTAAATATACTGTTGATAGACAAAAGTTTGATTGGGCTTGCTTAGATATCGATTACTATATTTGTTAGCTCAGTCTTACCTTTCAAGAGCAAATACACTCTGGCTCAAATGCTAAGTTGAAAATGCTTATTCATAATATTAGCTAATATGTAAACAGGAAACAATGTTCAGAAATGTCCAATATAGAAACAAGAAATTACATTGACTTTGGTCTTCAACTTCTGCAGTTAATGAAGATAAATTTTGACTTCTCACATCATAACATTTTTCTTTTTTTTCCTTCTTTCTTTCTTTCTTTCTTTCTTTCTTTCTTTCTTTCTTTCTTTTTTGTTTCTTGTAAGGGTCTACAGGGTCTACAGCAACTCAGTATATAGATTAGACACATAGTGATCTGCCTATGTTCAGCTTCTCAAAGAGCTGGGATTTCAGTCACCCTGCCCAGTCCTAGTCGCCCTTTCAGAGTGTCCCAGAGGTGGGGCTGGCATGAAACACAGTTGATTGAACCCTAGCCACTATGTCTGTCTAAGCCGGTGCTTCAATCCACTGAGCTATTTGGCTGGCAAGACTATTTTTCTTAAATTAACTTATGATTATGCATTCTACCCAAACTAAAATTTATTTATTTATTTATTTATAAGGCAATTTTTGTAGATCAGACTCTTACTTGTGTTCAGCCTGAATGATTTCCATCATAAATTATGGATTCAATCTGTTGAAGCATCTGCTGCATGTCAGCAAATAAACAGTGAGGTAACGAAAGAGAAGGTACATCATTTAAATATCTAAGAAACATACATTTATCATTTAATTTTTCAGAAGAAAAATTGGTCAGGACTGGAGGCCAGAGCAATGGGTCAGGCAACTACTGGGCCCAAAGCCCGCTTAGAATGGGCTCAGCTGGTAGGAGCTGAACATAGCAACCAGACCCAGGCCATATCCTACCAGTTGAGTTCAAGATCAATCGATCTAGACCAGTGAGGTGATTCATACTGTTGGGCACAGCCAAGCTCAGACCAAGGCCCAGACCTTCAGGAGTAACCTAAGGGAACAGGTGGCAGCAGATTACTGGGATTAGCTATTCTGCTTGGAAGATTCCAGGTGCATGAAGAGGAGGTGCCCAGATGGAACTCAGGGGAACTAATTTGAATACATGTTACAAGTTTAAGATCTGCATTGTTATACAGATGCAATGTTTGCTCTGATGGCCTGAAGTACAAAGCCATTAGTTACAAAAGTATATCAATTTATAAATTTCACTAGCTGTTAGTATTCCTAACTTTATTACCATAAATAAGAAACTATATCTGCCTTAACCACATGTTTTCACTTGGATATTAATATTGGTAGGTACTTGGCTAATAACCTTACCTATACTGAAGGACAGAGAACAGTGCAAAATGGAAACCAATATCTCACTCTTAATCAATAGAGAAGGCAAAATCATAGGAAAGACACAAATCAAGAATTACTGACACAGAGAAGGTGGTAAACAACTGACCTTTACAGAGAAGCTCTGACTGCAATGATACAGCTACCTGCTATTAAACTGTCATAAAAAGTAACACAGAAATAAAAATAAAGAGTTCTCCCTAAAATGGAAAATAATAAAAAGGAGCAAAATGCACTCTCAGGTCCCAAGCCCACCCAAAACAAACCCAGGAGACATTAAAACAGAAAAAAATTGGAAGCAACACCTGAAATCTCTGAAATAATAGCAACTTGAGTAAAGAAATAACTGCAGAAGAGAAGAGAGGAAGTCAGATCAGAAATAATCTCACAGGTATAAAAAGGAAATGGTAACTATGACAGAATTACTAAGCATGTCTGAAGAAGACCCTAATTTAAAAAAATAGAGGAGAAAAGAAAGATGATGGAAGTCTTGAATGAGCAATATAGGAAAGAAACTGAATGTACAAAGCAGATTCAAAGAAATTAAAAACTCTAAAGCTGACAAAATCGATTGAATGAAAGTGATGATAGACGATCAGACCTTGAAAACATCATTGCAGCTAGTTAAAAGGTAAGGAAAGATATCTTAAACACAAATAGGATACAGATAATAATAATTCAACAGCTGAAAGATGAAGCAAACATGAATAACAAAAAAACTAATAGACATCAATGAGAAAGAAGAAGGCAAAACAAATAAAAAGAAGTATATGGGCAAAAGTAATAGCAGAAAACTTCCCAAATAAGAGGAAACAATCTGATATTCACATAACTGAGGCATACCGAACTCCAAATAATATCAACTTCACTGAAACTACACCCAGACATATAATAATCAAGAGTCCAGAAATTCAGTACAAGGGAAACATACTAAAAGGTGCTAGAAAAAAGAAAGAGATCACATTTAGATGAAAACCCATCAGAATAACAGAATAATAATATCATTCCTGATAAAATATCAAATGAAGAAGAGTGTGAAGCAAAGTACTTCAAATCCTATAGGAAAACAAATTCCAAGCCAGAATAATATACCCTGAAATACTCTCTTTCAATTTTAATAGAGAAATTAAATATTTCCATGAAAAGAAGTACTAAAGAATTTCATAATGATCAAATCAACTCTCCAGAGTACTAAAAGACATTCTAGAAAGGGATCAAATGCCCACAGTTCCAAGAATGACAACAGAAAGAACCCAACAAACACAGCAAATTATTAGACACAGGAGAAAAGTAGGGAACCAACAGCCAGAAAATAACATAGCCAACCTAAGTCAATATATTTCTATTATAACCACCATTGTAAATGGACTCAGTTCACTAATTAATCAACTGGAAGAGTTGATTAAAAAACAAAACACAACAATATGTTGTATACAATAAACACATTTAACTCAAAAAAATTCACAGGATGAAAATTAAAGAATGGAAAACAATACTACATGCTCCAGGACCTCAGAAAACAGCAGGGGTAGCTATTCTGTTTGCAGACAATCTGAACTTCAAAACAAAAATGATCAAATGAGAAAAATTCATTATATACTGGTCAGAGGAAAAATTCCAAAGGAACAGATAACAGTCATAAATATCTGTGCACCGTGTGTGGGAGCACCCAACTATATAAGACAAATTGTAAAGGACAAAACAAATCTGATAATTAATGACACAATCTTAACAGGGGAATTTATGTGCACCTTATCTCAAAAAGGCATGTCAAGCAGACAAAACAAACAAACAAACAAACAAAAACAAAGAAGCAGCAGAACTGAACCAAACTTTTGAACAAATAGGCTTAAAATACATATACAGATTTTTCAACCCAACAACATTTGAATGCACATTATTTTCAACTGCACATGGGAAATTTTTCTAAAATACACCACATACTACTCCATAGTCATACTAAAGTATATGCTAGAAAAAAGAAATTATCCCATGAATATTGTCTGACCACAGGGCAACAAAGCTGGAAATTAAGAACAAAAAAACCCACAAAAATGCATAAACACGAAAATTAGCTAACACCCTCCTCAACAACCAAAGGGTTACAGATGAAATTAAAATATAAAAATATCTACAATCCAATGAAAATTCAGCCACCTCATACAAGATTTCTGAGATGCAATGAAAGAACTTCAGTGAGGGAAATTTATAACATTGAACTCACAAACTAAGAGAACAGCAAGAACAAGTAAATACCCTGAAACTGCACCTCATGCTTCAGGAAAAGAAGTACAAACCAAACCAAAAGCGCAAAGAAGCAAGAAAATTATAAAGATTAGAGAAGAAATTAATGCAACTGAGACTAACAAAACAATACAAAGAATTAATGGAACCAAAAAACTCCACCAAAAGCTCCTAGATTTAATACAAAAATTCAGCAGCATGGCAGAACACCAAGTCAACACCCCAAAATCAATAGAATTTCTCTGCACAGGTAACAAACTCACTGAGAGAGAAATTAGAGAAACAATAACCTTCACAATAGCATCCACAAATCAAAATACTTAGGAATTAATCTAAAAATAGGACATAAAAGATCTATACAATGAAAATAAATTACATCAATTTAAAAAAGATGGAAGAGGATTTCAGAACATGGGAACCTGTTCCTTGCTATTGGACAGGAAGAACCAATATTGTGAAAATAGCCATACTCCCAAAATTATTGGACAGATTTAATGTACCTTCCATCAAAATACCTTCAATGTAGCTCACAGATCTAGAGAAAACATTCTTTGAATTTATTTGGAAACAGAAAAGACCTAGAATAGCAAAGTCAATCTTGGGCAACAAGGCAGGAAGCATTAGAATCCCTGACTTAAAATTATACCAGAAACCTACTGTGATAGAAGCAGCATAGTACTGGCGAAAATAATAAGCTCGAGAATCAGTGCAACAGATTAGAAGATGCACATACAACTACAAACGCTCTCAGCCTCTTATCTTTAACAAAGGTGCCAAACATGTTCTCTAGAAGAAAGATAGCCTCTTAAAAAATGGTGCTAGAAAAACAGGCTCTCCACATGCTGAAAGCTAAAACTAGAGCTGAGTGTATTAAGCTAAAATCAAAATTAATTAAAATTTAAACATCAAAGCAGAAACAATAAATCTCCAAGAGTAGACAGTAGCTGAAAATCTTGAATATATTTGTAGGTGGATGGTTCATGAACAAAAACCAAACTCTATGAGAAATACTACAAAGAATCTATCTTATTGAGAAGTTTCTGTATGTGAAAAGAAATCATCAATAGAGTCAAAAGAAAAACCACAAATTGGGAAAGACTCATAACCAACAATCACTCAGATGAAGAACTTCTACCTAAATGATATGAACAACTAAAAAATTTGGCCCCCAAACTTTGAAGGCCCAATCCAAAAATGAACATTTGAAATTAACATATACTTCTCAGGTGAAGAGATACAAGTGTCAAGAAAAAATGTTCCACAGGACCAGACAAACAAAAAATGCAAATTACAACAACAATGACATTCCATCTCACCCCAGAAAGAATTGATATAATAAAGAAATCAACCAACATCAAATGCTGGAGAGGCTATAGGGAGAAAGGAACCCTTTTCCATTGCTGATGGGAATGTAGACTGGAAAACCACTATGGAAATTAGTGTGCAGACTCCTAAAAATTTAGGACTGGAAATCCCATTTAATGCAGGTTTTCACCTTCTGAGTATTTTCCCAAAAGAACTGAAAACATCGTCATCATACCATAGTGATATGTGTGCATCCATGTTTATAGCAGCACAGTTTATTATAGTAAATCTTGGAAACAATCAAAATGCCCATCACTTAAGGAATGGATGAAAAATATGTGATTTTTTTATACAATGAAGTACTACACAGCTATAAAGAAAGATAAACTTCATGGCTTTACAGGTATGTGGATGCAACTAGAGGTTATACTTATAAATGAAATAAATCAGGTCTACATATGTAAATATCATATTGTCTTCTTAGTGTAAATCTGAAAGAATAAATAAAACCTTGAAGTTATAATAGTTATAGTAACACATGAAGAAACTAAACTTGAGGATAAAACAATGAAAATGAAAGGAGAAAAGACAGGAAAAAAGGAAGGGGAAAACATATCAGTATATATGGAAGATGGCTGAGATGATTCCTATCAATTTTTTTAAGAAAACACAGTTAATATTTAGAATTTTCACCTTGCCTAACCTTGTATGCTACTTGTATACTACAATGAAGGCAACACGTGTAATAATAACCCATGATTGAATACCTCACATCTTGGTCTTCTAAATGTGTACCATTTCAAATATCTTATCAACTATTATACTCTTTGTAAAATAAATTAAAATAAAAACGACAAGGAAAAATATCAAGTTTTCTGGAAAACAACCATCAATATTCAATTATTTCCCCAATATTGCATAACTATATCTGTTATTCTGAGAACCAGATTAGATGATAAAAATAGGTAATATAAAAACCATTGTTAGTTTTTCTTGGTTTGAAAATCTGTAACATATGTATTTTTGTATGTTACCCTGTTTCTGTCTTTTTTCCTGTTTTTAATTGTAATTTTGATCTTCAAAATAAAATAAAATTATATTTAGAAAGGATGTAAAATCATGACATGTGATGGGTTTGTGTGTGGGAAGAAAGAAAAAGAAGCAATTCCATCACTTGAAATGCCAATGGCTGTCAGAAGGTATTGCAACAGTTAGGGGGTTTTTCTTTAGCCCCCAGGAAGTAGAACTGAATTGGTATTCTGGAAAATACTCTTCTCTTGAGAATGTTAGCCTAATGTTCTGTGTTTGTGAGCAAGCTGCCCATCCATTCTTAAAATAATACTTACAACAAAATGTTTTTACCTATATATACCTTCATGAAAGGTTTTACTTACAGCTTGTTAAAAAATTGAAGTTTATACACAAGATATAGTAATTGATGGTCTTATTGTACCTTCAAGGTTGCAATTTACTTCAAAACTTTGCTGATTTTTATACATAGAATAATATATTTTGAATGCTTTGTAACATTTTAAAAATCCTGATTCTAAATTTGGAGTCCAGAACAATATTACATATATATATATATATATATATATATATATATATATATATATATATGTACACACAATATTACATATATATGAACAACCATATATTCCTTTATTTATAAATACTAAAATGCTGAATAGATATATGTTTAAATAATTATAATAGAAAGAAGATGAAATTTTAATGAATTTTGATGTCACATTTCTTTGAAATGATAATTGGAATGAAGATTTTAAAAAATATTTATTTATATTATCATAATTTTTTTGTTTTAAAGGATAGAAAATTAATCATATCTATCTCAGTTGCATCTCCTACCCTGCAGGACTTGGCAACCAGCCTGGGAAAATAAAAGGGCTCTGCAGCTGGCTTTACTGGAGGAGAACAGGTATCTGTCCTCTATCCTTACATCAGTGGGACCTAGCAAATGGGGGCACCAGCCACACAGTAAGACCCCAGTGATGGTACAGTGATAAACAGGTGAAAATGGAGAGATTGAATATTCCATGCTATGAGGTGATAATTTAGAAGAATCAGTGTTGCACTTAGGGACAGAGCTACGTGGAAAAGGAGCAGGTGGGTGGGGCTCCTCCTCTTCTTAAAATTTCTATTTAAATTAAAGTAAGTTTAATTTTATCTGTTTTATTTTTGTTTATGTTTTACATTCTTTTCCTTTTTAAATGTTTTATTTATTTATTCCTTTCCTTCTTTCTATTCTCTCTCTTTTCTAAATGGCTGGAAAGAACACCAACCACAGAAAACTAGCCTCCTCTCTCAAACCCAAAGTCCAAGTTCAGATAATCCTTCAAATACCCCTGTATTCCTTCCGTTCTTTAGTTTCCCAAACCTTGTACAATCATTATATGTCTTTAGCCTTGCTTCTACTTCCTTTCCCATTATCTTTGTTTTATACAATATCCACTCCAAATTTTCACACTAGAGTAAAACCGCTCTACTAAGGGGAAATACTTTGCACTGAAACTCCTAATTTATAATCAGTTCTATTATGTAACTATAGACTTTGCTTGTATGGTTTGAAATACAAAATCAATAGTTAGAACACTATTCCAATTTTTATTTTTTATTCATTTTAATGAGAATAAAATAAAATAGCAATGAAATAGTTTCAAACCAGGTTAGTAGAATGATTACAATGATTAATACATTGAACATTGTTATCTTCATAGTAGTTATTCAGAGTACAAGACGCAGATATGATATCTTGTCTAAACAATACTGGTATAAACTTTCATTCTCTATGAACTAAGAGAAATTAGTTATATATTCTAACTCTATGTGTAAAATTACATACTTTTTCTCTTTTTTTAAACAACAAAATGCTCCTTTATTTACACTTTTGTAAAGTTAATAATACATGACACTAGGTTATCTAGCAACTGATAGCTAACTTTAACCAGACAGGATGTTCATCTCAGGAGTGAAGTAGTTTGTTTGCTTTAAGCACTGGGCCAAGTCCCACCTTCACATATTAAATCTATGAGATTATCCTCTCTCTTTCTTTCTTGATTGAAGGACGGGGCAACAGGTAACTGGGGTGAACTAGTCTGCCTAAGACCCCAGGTACATCAAGAGGCAGTGATCAGACAGAACTTAGAGGAAGTAATTTAAATACAAATTCCAAATCTAATATCTGCTTACCTATACAGTCATAACTTTTGTTCTTAGTGTTTAAAATATAAACCCATTAGATGCAAAAGTTTGTCAACTGCTAAATCTCACTACACATTATTAGTGTTGTTAATTGTATTTCTGTAAATAGACAACTGCCTTAACCACATAATCTCTCTCAGGTAGTAATATCAGTGCATGCTAAGGTAATAACTGTACGAAACTCCACACCAAAGGTCAGAAGACAGTACTAAATAAAATGACAAAAGAAAAGGAGCAAAGCACATGTTTTTTTTTATTTTAAATTGTGTTTGATGCTATTGTTATTGCTAACAGAATCATTAGGATGTCCAGAACAGTTGTTCACCCTTCTGTATCTCTACTTGGACTCCCTGAAGTACTATCACCACAGCCCAAAATTGTAGGATTGCGGACTGAGCCAAACAGATACAACTTTACACTCAACTGATTATCAATCTAGGACCTTGGAACAAAGACAAACCAAGAAGCTCATACACAGAGAAAACATCCATAAACACAGAATTTTCCAACAGTGCTTGATCCTAGAGATGTAGATACCTAATATGAACATTCACAAAGAGCATCATAGAAGATGAATTTTTTTAAATAGAAAATGGCAAGACGAAAAAGGAAAATATGATCTGAGACCTGAAGCCTATAGAGAAGATGTCCAGGGGACATTAACACAGAAGAAATTGGAAGGCACATGCCTGAAATTTTTGAAATGATAGCATCTGAAGTGAAGAAACCAATTCATGAGACTATGCAAAAAGCAGAAGAGAAATAAACTCTAAGGTAAAAAAACAAAAATTGACAGCCATAATGAAGCAATTCAGATGCCAAATAATACAAAGGAAAGTTTTTAAACTGAAAACTGAAATTTTTTAATGAAACTGAAGGTAGACATTTGGACCATGAAGACAGGATTGAGGCTAGCAATCACAAAAAGATAGTTCTCTTAAAAATAGCAAGGAAACCAGGTATTAACCATTGAACAATTTCAACTAGATAGAAGGAGAAACAATGTAAGGATAATAGCTGTCAAAAAAAAAAAAAAAAAAAAAAGCAGAAGTCAATATAAGTGATAAGAATATTTTCAAAACTAATGGCAGAATGTTTTCCAAGCACGGGAAAAAAAATCTGACATACACTTAAATGAAGCATAGAGAACTGCAAAATAAATCTACACTCAAACATATCATACTCAAGATTCCAGTAGTTTACCACAAATGCAGCATACTAAAATCTGTTAGAAAATTAAACAAACATCACATACAAAGGGAAGCCCATTAGAATCATAACCAGATTATCAACACAAACTCTATAGTCAAGCATACCTTCAAGTAAACTATTTTAAATCTTGGAAGAAAACAACTTCCAAACCATAATAATATATTTTGCAAAACTATTTTTCAAAATAAAGGCTGAAATAAGATACCTCCAAGACAAAGAATATCTGAAGATATTCATGACCACCAAATCAACATGACAAGGAGTACTGAAAGAAATTCTAGACAGAGACAAAATGACCACAATTCCAAGAAATATATCAGAAAAAAACCAGCAAATACGGCAACAAATTAAGCAGAGAGCCAATAGCAGAAAGATAAGATGACAAAAATAAGCCAAAATATATCAGTGCTAGCTGTGTATATGTCCTCAATTCAATGATCAAAAGAAGCAGATTGGCAGAATGGATCAAGAAAAACATTCAGCAATATACTGTATACAAGAAACACATCTTACTAAAAAAAAAATCATAGACTAAAAGACAAAGGATGGAAAACAATACGCCACACAGTAGGAACCCAGCAAAAGCAGTGGTAGCTATTTGGACTGCAGGCAATGTGAACTTCAAATCAAGAATGATCAGAAGTGATAAGAAGGGGCCAATAGAACAGCTCAGTAGAATAAGCACTTCCCTGGCAAGCACAAGGGCCTGAGATCAATCCCTGGTTACACCAAAAAAAGAAAAAAGAAGAAGGAGAAGGAGAAGGAGAAGGAGAAGGAGAAGGAGAAGGAGAAGGAGAAGGAGAAGAAGAAGAAGAAGAAGAAGAAGAAGAAGAAGAAGAAGAAGAAGAAGAAGAAGAAGAAGAAGAAGAAGAAGAAGAAGAAGAAGAAGAAGAAGAAGAAGAAAGAGGGAGGAGGAGGAGGAGAAATTGATGTATTCCTAGGAAGGGGAAGAAGAGGAGGAGGAGGAGGAGGAGAAACTGATGTATTCCTAGAAATGTATGAATTACTAAAGCTGAATGGAGATGTTCAAATTCTGACTAACCCCATATCAGTTAATGAAATTAAAAATTTACCAAAAAAGAAAAGCCCAGATCTTGAAAGATTTGCAGCTAAATTCTATGAGAAATTTAGAGCATATTTAATATCAATACTCCCCAAAATCTTTAATAAAATTGAAACTGAAGCAATTCTCCCTAACTCATTTCTTGGGGCAAGGATTGCCTTCAAACCAAAATCAGAGAAAGACTCAACCAGAAAGATGAATATAGGCTATTCTCTAAATAGCATTCATGAAAATTTCCTCAATAAACCATTACAAATGATTTGTAGGAAACAAATGCAGGAAATCATCAAGAGGATTACATGCTATGACCAAGTGGGAACCATCCCAAGAATGCAGGGATGGCTCAAGGTATACAGATCAGTAAACATAATGCACCATGTCAACAGAGCCAAGGTCAAAAAATCTCAATAGATGTAGGAAAAGCTTTTGGAAAAGTCTAATACTTATTCATGATAGATAGATAGATAGATAGATAGATAGATAGATAGATAGATAGATAGATAGATAGATAGATAGATACAGACAGACAGACAGACAGACAGACAGACAGACAGAACAGATGGTCTTTACTTCAATCTGATGAAAGCTATTTATGACAAATCAACAGCCAATATCATACCAAGTGGACAAAAATTGAAAGTTTTCATTCTAAAATCAGGGAAAAAGTAAGAATACCCGCTATCACCAATGCTTTTCAATACAGTTCTGGAAAGATTGGCCAGAGAAATATAAGGAAGAAGTTAAATTGTTGCCATTTGCAAATGACATGATACTTGACATAGTCTCCCAAAACTTCATCAGAAACTACTATATTTACTTATTTAAAAAATATTACTTGTTCTGTGTTTATTCCAGATAATGTTCATATATAAATATGTACTAGTGTGGCTAACTTGGGAGGAGGTACAATTATTAGCAGGTTTTTAAATACCACTTCTCAACTTTTTCTCCAAGGCTCAGCTAAATGCAAAGACTATCCCTAAGACAAGAAAACTCTCTTTTGTGTTCCCATACTCTTTTATCTGCCTGTATCCCAGCATTTTTAATATATAATATGATATTGACTGTGTACATGTCTGTCTCTTTCAATGGCATGTGATGTCATAAGTGTGTGAGTTGATTGGGGACATGCTTTATTCATTTCTGATTCTTCTTAGCTAGATATGTTTAAAATCTCTAAATAAATACAGCACAAGTTTCTTGAAAAAAAAAGACTACTATATTTAATAATCAAATTTTCTAGCATAGTTGGATACAGATTTAATACTAAAAAAATCAATAGCATTTCTGGGGCTGGGGAGATAGCTTGGTGGTCTAGCAGTCTGCTTGGTAAACACAAGGTCCCAAGTGTGATCTCCAGTACCGCATGCTGTGTTAGCTCTGGAGCTGGGCACAGTGGCATATATCCATAATCCTAGTAATAAGGAGGCTCAGACAGGAGAACCACTACAAGTCAAAACTGCATAGCAATACCCTGTATCAAAAGAAGAATTTTAAAAAGACAAAAATCAATAGTATCCTTGTACACAAACAATGAACTTACTGAGAGACCAATTATGGAAACATGACCCTTCATAATAGCATCTAAAACATAAAATACCCAGGGATCAACCTAGTCCTAAAGGAAAAGTTCCATTCATTGAAAATTATGGTACTCTGAGGAAGGAAATTAAAGAGGATTTCAGAAATAGTAAGATATCCTTTGCTTGTGGAAAGAAAGAACCAACACAACGAAAATGGTCAAAATTCTCAAACTGGTATATATATTTAATGCATTTCAAATCAAAATAACAATAGAATATGCCTCAGAACTAGAGAAAACTATCCTAAAATTCGTTTGGTAACAGATAAGATCTACAATAGCAAAGGTAATTTTGTCCAAGAAAAGTAAGGCAGGAGACATCACAATCCCTGACCTGAAAATATACTGCAAATCTGCTGTCATAAAATGAGCATAGCAAGGGCCAGTCCAATAGCTCAGCAAGTTGAAGTGCCTGCAAGCAGGCACAGTGAAGGGGGATTCAGTCCTCATGCTGGCCCCGCCCCTGGTGCATGCTGAGACAGCAATTAAGCCTGGGTGTGGCGGCGTATGCCTGTAATCTGAGGCCTTGGGAGGATGTAAACAGGTGGATCACTATGAGTTTGATCTAGTATTGAGATCCTGAACATCCTGTAGACCCTTCCCTAAAATTTAAAAAGAAATGAGCATAGCAATGGAAAAATACAGACCTAAGCATCCATGGAACAGATTCAAAGATGCAGATTCAATTAACACACACAGACACATTTTCTTAAATGTGGGAGCCAAATATGTGCACTGAAAGACAGATAGCCACTTTAATAAATGGTGTGGGAAAAACTGCCTTTCGTGGAAAGGATTAAAACTAGATCTATTTCTATCACCATACACTAAACTAAAATCAAAATGGATCAAAAGCTAAGTATTAAAGCAAAAACACTAAACATAACAGCAGAGGAAGTCAGTAGAAATCTTGAAGACATAGGACTAGACCATGAATTCTTGAACAAAACACAAGCTGCACAGGAAGTACTTCAAAGAACCAAGTGCAATCTGATTTTCTTAAGAAGTTTTTGCATATCAAAAAATTACCAACACAGTAAATGGAGGAAACACAGAATGGGAAAAAAATAGCTAACTTTCCCTCAAGAGGAATCATATGTACATCATATTGTATCCTTGGTGTGAGAAACAAAGTAAATATGATCCAAAATGTACAGCAGATATTGTCAAATGGGAAGAAACTTCACAAAAGAACTGGAATGGAGTAAAGGAGTAAAGAAGAAATAGATGAGATAATTATGCTACTGATTTTTATTAGTTCATTTAAAAGAATGGTTTGTGCTTGTATTGTTTGATGAATTTGTCAAGCTTATATCTTGTAATAAGATAGTACATTTTTATGTATTTGGTTGTGTCAGGGTCACACTATGCAGCTCAGACTTGTGGTTATTCTCCTGCTTTCACCTTCCCCAGCACTGGGATTACAGGTGTGTACCACCACACCTAGACTCTGACCTGCTCAGTGTGTCCTGTAGAAGGGGCTAGCATGTCATGAGCTGATGGAGATCAAAGTGTGCAGACAGATCCCCTGCACTTGCCTAAGCAGATACTTTAATCCATCAGTCTATCTCACTGACCCCTTCGGATACCACTTTGAAGATTACAATACACAACATATTAACCATTGTTAATGTCCCATCGTCCTGTTTTGAAATTCTCTATCACTGTTTTTATTATTTTTTCCCTATATATATACATATATTTTGAAAAGATAATTAAAATCTAGCAAGAAAAACAGTAGAAATGATACATAATTTTACTAAAAAGATGATAGGAATTCAGGAAATGCTGTTACAATGCATATTGTTGATTTCAAATTAGTTGTTCATGTCACAACATAAAACATGCAAAATTGGTCAAAAATTAAAAAGAAAAAATGTAAACATAACTGTTTAAATAGACCAGCAGAAGTCAGCAGTATAATTATCCAACTATCCAGGGTATATGAATATATATTTTCGCTTCTATCTTTCTTTTCCCTTTTCCCTCATCCCAGTTCATTCTTTTGAACACTTTCTTTTCCTTTTGCTGTATCTATTGTACATTTAATATTTTATTTCCTCTTTGATGTTCTTACTCTAGAGAGACAATATGATGTATACAACCATGTGTCTAATTTATTCTACTTATGAGTATAGTCTCTAGCTGTAGCCATTTGCCTGTAACAGCCACACATTTATCTTTTATATAGCTGAGAAATACTCCTTTGTATAAAAATACCTCATCTTTTTTAATCCGCTCCTCAGCTGATGTGCATTTGGGTTATTTCCAAGATTTAGCTGTGACAAATTGTGCTTCTATAAACATTGGTGTATAAATATTGTTGTGGTATGAAGTTTTCAGTTCCTTTAGGAAAATACCCAGGAGGGAAAAAACTGGGTTGAATAGGACCATTATTCAACCCTATTCAATTCCTAGTCTTCTCAGGAATTTCACACTGATTTCCATAGGGGTTGTACAAGTCTACACACCCATGAAGAGTGAAGGGTTCTCCCACAGCCTCTCTCTCCAGCATTTGTTAGTGATTCATTTCTTGATGATAAGCATTTTTTCTGGAGAGAGATGGAATCTCAGTGTTGTGCTAATTTGCATTTCTCAAATGACAAATGATATTGAACATTTTTTTCTTATACTTATTTGCCATTTATATTTATTCACTTGAGAAGCATCTATTCATCTCAGAGAAATAAACATCAACATTCCTTTCTGTGGGAAGGATGATGATGTCATTATAACTCAGGGAATGCGCCAACTTGTGTTTGATGATTCTAGGCCCCCAGTTCACTTCCCTACTTCACAATTATCTTTATATTAACTTCAATTTCTTGAAGTTAGGTAATTCCACTTACATAAAGCAAATCACAATCCTCAAGAGGTTTTGTGCTTCCATATCTCAGTTTTCACTACCTATAGCATTTTTTTTTTGGTGGAACTGGGGATTGAACTCAGGCCCTTGCACTTGCCAGGCTAGTGCTTATCCTACTGAGCCATCTCCCTGGCCCCCTATAGCACTATTTTTTAAAATTTTTCAGATAGAAAAAAATGACAGACACATTGGCTTTGATTAGGCGTACTTGGCAGGATGAGCAGTACTACTATATAATGCATTTTCAGCCTCCACTAAGGCAATACACATGTGGTAGATGGTGTGGAGAAATTGAGGCTGTGTTAATGAAATCAAAGATTTATTTTGTTTCATTTAGTAAAGGAAATGCTCTTATTCAAAGGCTATATAACATAAATATTATTGGTAACTGTGTTAATTTTTTTAGTTTTGTGGAACTACAGAACAGGGCTTGAGATGATTAACTTAACAATAAAAAAAAGTTTGTTTTGTCTCCCAGTTCTGGAGTTTCCAGTCCATGATCCATCCTTCCACTGCTTTGGGCCTGAGGTTTTGTGGCAGAGCAGAACTACTTATTTCATGGCAAGGAAATAAGAACATAATGAGGATGGAGGGAGAGGTGGAGTCCAACAATTTACTTTTGCAAACACATTCCCAATCACCCAAGAACTTCCCACCAGGCTACACATCCTAAAGTTTCTACCGTTCCCCTATAATGCCAACTTTAGGAAGATATGCTAACCCGTACTTTGAGGTTATTCAACTGCTTTTTTAGGTTAGACCATCTATGGTTTTTCTTTGTTCTATTCAATTAAAAATACATTTATTATTTATTCTTTATATGAGAGATCCAATAAGAATAAAAAGAATGCTGCATACTTTCAAGATCCAATGACAGAAGAGACACAGTGTAAACATTCTTATTCCAAAAAGGAGGCATAGAAAAAATATGAAAGGATGGATTGGCCCATGACACAATCAAACTCTACAGGAGAAAATATTGAATACTAAACATTCCATACCTCATATCCTGGATACACTATGGAAGAATGTTCCAAAGGGCTTGCATTGGCTCGCATAACTACTCTCTTTCTTGTACTTTTGGCAAGTGTGGAAGATTGTTGGCACCTCTACCTTCCAAAGTCATTTTTACTTTCAGCTTCACCCTCATGGTTCCACAAATTAACTTATTTATGGAAGTGTGGTTTGCTTCCAGAGAACTTGAATCCACAACATAATCGAAGGCCTCTCAGGGATTCCTTTGTACTCTTGGAGAAAACCTTCATGATTCCATAACTGTTGCATTCTGCACATCTATACAACCAGTTTCATAGATGAAGTTGGTTTTAGGCTATTGTTGACTATGCTATCTACTATATGAACCTTCTCTTCAAGTTCTGACAGTTTCCCCTCCCCTTTGTTACTCCCTTGGCCCATATACTTAATATTTAATTTTTTATACCCAGCATTCCCTGATTGAGTAGTTTCCATAATCTTTAGCTCATTACACAAGGTAGTAATTTATATCTCCTATTGTCTTTCTGATTTGATCAAAGTTTTGCTTGTGTCTTCTTTAAGTTGCTAAACATTCATTAATTAAGGCCTTTATTGGTTTATTACATCCACTTAAAATTCACTGTGCAATTTATTGGCCTGCTTATTAGTTTCATTGACATTTTCACATATTTTAATCATTTTAATTTATAGGTGATTTCCAGAGATTCTTTCCAGCTCAGTTCCTATGAGGTTACCTTTGAGAAGTAAGAGATTTTTGAGGCATCTTCCTCTTGTTTTCATACATTTGTGCTATTCTTGTGCTGAAGTTTGAAGCTTAAAGTAGAAAAACTCTGTCACTACTGTGGAGTTGTTCTAATTGGAGTGTATCTTCCTGTGGTGGCATCTTGACTTTGGTTATATGTTGGTGACCATGCATATATTCAACCTACTCAACATAATAGGTTAGATTTAGTCACTGTATTTCAAGGAGAGAACAACTACCATTTATATCAGTGTTTATAAAGTCAACCATATATTAGTTCGATAATTTAAAACTTGTTTTAACACTTTCACATTTTTTTCAAGACTCAGGAAGGCAATGGAATAATACTATGGACAAGTAAGATGGTCTGTAGAGATTGAAGAAATGAGAAAATAAAATGAGAAGGAAAAAATACTTTGACAAGAAGGAAAAAAAGAAATAACAAAATGAAATAAGAAATAGAGACAGGTGATAATATTTTTGTATCTGGACTGGAAGGAGTGCATAAAAGAGGCTTAAGAAGTTATTTGTGGCTCTGGAGATAGGAAAGAGCAGTGAGGAAAACAAAATTGAAGATTGTGGGGAGGTATAGGAAGGTCAGAACCAATTACCATGCTAATAGAAAGCTTGTTTCTGAATTTTGAAGACATAATTTCTTCTGACAGATAACAGACATGGCCAGGAGAGATGCTACATAAACTTAAGCACTAATTGCTTCTTATTCTTCATAGATATACACAAAAATGAAGGAAAACATACATGAAACTGTTATACTTCAGTGTGCACTAGGCCAGTGGGCTCTTCTCTCTTAGTTACAACATGGAATGATCTTTCCTGGTGCCAATCATATTTCCGTGATTTCCAGGCCCCTGAGGCTGCAATTAGGAGTTCTGTTGTTTTGACCAATGCTTGGATATTTCACATGCACTGATTTGTTCTCTGGCCTGCCAGTAAATGAAGGGGTTTTTTAGGCTGGACAGATTACTAAAACAGTTTCTGTTTCCTGTGGAGATATAGCTCTGCTAGACTTCAGCTGCATTTGTGCGGCTGTTATTAGCTAGAAATGTTTGTCCTTGTTTCATAATCAACACCTTCAATTCTATGAGAGATAACAGAAGCAGGATGGCCCATGCACCAGTTCTTCCTCTAAACTCCTCGATATGTGTACATTTCCCTCTGCAGCAATACCTGCAGCTGCTTATGTCTGCTCTTTATCTCTCTCTGCATAGAATGACAAGTCCTACAACTTCTGACTCCACTGCTCCTCTCCTGCTTTCCTCATTCCAAAACTCTATTCATATCCTTATGTATTCTCTGCCCGACTCACAAATTTGATGGCACTGAAGGACTGATGCAAGAGAAAATTTTTATTAGGAATTCAAAAGTGGTTTTCAGGAAGAGATGGTGCTCCCATGGCCACTGAGCTTAGCAACTTTTGTTGGGTTATGGGATGTATCCTACATGGGTACCAAGCTAAACGGTGTTGGAAAGAGGTTTTGACATGGGCAAAGAGCTTGGAAATGTCTGAAGAAGTGAGTAAGTGCATGCCTAGTCTCTCATAGCTTTGGTATCTTTTATCCACACCCATCGTATTAGTCCTGAGGTTCACTGTCCACCTGGGCACTTTGCTCCATGTCTTTATTCAGGATCATCTCTGTGTACATTTCCATCACTTGGGCTCAACAGCCTTAATTCAGCCATCACCTTCTGAGTGATTCTCTGATCTGTCTTCATTAGTTCCCTGATGTAAATTTCTTGCTTGCTGGGATTTGTCACCATAGAAAGGACATTTGGGCAGTGGCCTCTGACCACTACACTGGTTGTCTAATAGAATAGCATAGTTTGCACTGCTCTAATTATTCTTCCAGGGGTACAGATCCTTCCCAAGCTATATTGTTCACTGGACTAAGCTACAAGCAGTGCTAAGATTAAGAGGTGGCCCTGCTACTCTCTTTAAACCCCTAATATTAGAATTGACCTGATGGCTTCTTTCTTTTTTTTTTCTTTTTTTCTTTTACTGTTTCTTTCTTTTTTTGGCTTCTCTTTCAATGTGTCTTTCCACTTGGTTTTTGCTTGACTGCCCTTGCCATTTGCTGAATACCCGTGGTTCTTTTCATTTTCCCAGAAACTTTTGAGGTTGTTGGCTTGTCAGTCATAATCTCTCCCTTCTGTCTTGTTAGGACTTACATAATATAACTCACTGTTCCTTTCAAGAAGTCAAACAATAATGAAATTCTATTTTACTGATTTCTAGGAGGTATGTCAATGGAAACTTTAAAATTTTATTTTAAGATACGGTTGTAATTGGACTGCATTTTTCTTGTATGAACAAATCTGCAGAATGCTACTAATGCAGTTTACCCTTCACATTACAAGGGTCAGGATAGCCAGCTTGTTTAAATACAACAGACATCCAAAAGAGAGAGAAGGTGTTATAAACACACACAGCACGCTGACAGGTCTGTTCACACTGATTGACTTCATTCTGTTAGGGAAGAAAACAAAAAGAAGTTAGAGAGATAAAACATTGTGTTTTGATGAATTCTGCTACATGAGGTAGAGCTGAATATTTCTATATTCAAGTTTTCTGTAATGAAAGAGGCAGTAACCTCACAAATTTTAACTATGTCTTTATTTCTTTCAGAAGTACATTTTCTATCAGATAAGAAACTATAATTTTTATATATTTAAATTCTCTTTTTTTTTTGTGGTGGAACTGGGGATTGAACTCAGGCCCTTGCGCTTTCCAGGGAAGTGTTTATTCCACTAAGCCATCTCCCTGGCCCCTTAAATTCTATGTTGGGTTCATTAGTATAATCATCCTGAACTTGTATCTATCCAGTGACAGAGAAAGAGTAGGTGGAAGAAAGGAGATTCAATAATTGAGCTCATTGAAATGGGACCTCTGGTGGAATCAGAGTAGGAAAGGGGAAATACACGGAAACAGCCTTACCATCCAGTTTATTTACTGCATTGATTATGTGATGATGAACATGTGTACATTTTTATTAGGAAGAGTTTATTTCTAGGGCTTGGGAGTTCATCGATCCATTTGAGAGTGAAAACTTTGGTGAAGAGGCTTTTAGTTACTTGTATTTATTTTCATTTCTTGTCTGTCTTTCTTAAGTGTGATACATCAATAAAACCTATTTATATGTGCAATGGGATTATGGTATTTGGTGAAGAAATAAACACAGACTTTATTGAGTTGAACAAAGTCATGAAATACAATTTAGTTTTTTCTCATCTTTCATTTTATTTATGTATTATTTTACTAGAGTTATTGTTTGTTCTTTTAGGGGCAAAGTAGAGCACCAGATCCACTCTCCTTAGGCCTCTAAGCAGCTACTGTTAGGACTGAACCAGAGATTTTTAACTAAACAGAATTATTATTTCCTTATCCCACTATGTATAATGCTGTTTCATATTTTAGATTTCTCATAAAAATGAGAAAGCACAAACTCTCTCTTTTATGGGCATAGAACATTGTAAGACTTGCTCAATCTTGTCACTTGGTGCTAAAGAAAAATATATTTTAAAAAGTTTAAATACAGGAGGTTTGGAAAAGTGTCAGGGTCCAAACAGTAGGGGCATGAAATTTTATTACTCCTTCTTACCATGGAGCAGACTATCCTCAGTAGACATCAGAATAATTATTTCCAAGATCAGTTCTCCTATAGCATTTTCATTTCTGCTTTTTTCTTTTTATTATTTTATTTTTTATTAGTACATACTTGTTATAAATACTGATTATAATCATCATTGGCAATTTCTACTTGTACATAATTTATTATTATTATTATTTTTATTGAAGAACAAATAGCAATGAGACAGTTTCAAGACAAATTGACAGGACAGATTTGATAAATTAATACATTGCAAAATGTTTTCATAATGTTTTGGTGTCGTACAAGGTACATACATGATATTATACTTACAGACATTATTATAGCAGATGTCTCTACTCAGTGAATGAAGAGAGTGTAGCTATATACTTATCTTAATTTTTATAGCTGAATTATGTCACAGATTCAATAATGAATACTTTCTATCTTGTTATCTCCCTAGTGTTTGTCCATAGTACTAGAAGCCAACTTAACATCTTGTCCAACCACTATTAGTGCAAATCTTGCTTCTCATAGAATTATGCAGAAGCACAGTATATTTATCCTTACTGTACTGTTTATATACACACATGATGACTCTTCCTCTGTATACCCTTTTTTTTTTTTTTTTTTTGGTCTAGACCTATCAAAGATGAGTACTCCATTATCATTAAACCAATTTAGGTGCCTGAACTCGGTGACAAACTTTTTTTTTTTTTTCAGAACTGGAGATTGAACTCAGGCCCTTTCACTTGTCAGGCAAGCACTTATTCTACTGAGCTATTTCCCTGGCTACTTGTACATAATTTACTTACTTTGTTCCTATGCCTTCCCAATTATTGACCCTTCCTCCCATCCCCATTTATAAAAGCTTTCTTTCCCTTTCTTCCCTTCATTCTATTGTTTTTTTTCTTTTTGTTCTTACTTCCCTCTTCTCCACTTCTTATTTCCTTCCCATGGAAATATTTTTCAGGTTGGCAAGATAGCTCAGTGCACTAAACACCTACTTAGGCAGGCACAGGGGCCAGAGTTGGATCCTCAGTACCTCATACCACACTGGCCCTGTCCCGGGCATGCTGAGCTGGCGACTGAGTCTGGGTATGGTGGTGTATGCCTGTAATCCCAGCACGGAAGAGGCTGCTAACAAGATCACTAGGAGTCTGAGCTGCATAGTGAGAATCTGTACAACAAAACAAACAAAAATATTAAAATACCAAAACATTTTCCTCCAACTTCCCAACATCAATCATCCATTCTCTTTTCTCATTCTCCCACTAGCTTTGATTCTGTATTTTAAATGAGACTCCTGCCTAAGGACAGTATTCTCTTGCCCTTGCACTTTATCCAGAAAGTACCATGTTGGTCTATTTAATCAATCATTATCTCTTTTTTTCTTTCTTTCTTTTTTTTTTTTTTTTTTTTGCAGAACCAGGGATTGAACTCAGGCCCTTGTGCTTGCCAGGGAAGCACTTCTTCCACTGAGCCGTCTCCCCAGCCCTTCTACTCTTAAATGTAAATTTCAGAAAAATTTCATTCCCATATGCATCCTTCTCAAGGAATTCACTGATGTTTCATTTTGGTGTAATGCAGGTATGTGAAGAAGATAATTATATATAAGTAGAAATATAGAAGTTTAATTTTAAAATAAAAATATTTTTATGCCTATGAAACTGATTTATTTTATTTATGACATGGATGAGAATAAACTAACCGTGATCTGCACTCAGTGAAACACACATAGAATGAAATATCAAAACATTAAGAATTCTACTGAACTTTTACATATAAATAAATAAAACATGTCTACTTCTACTATTTTAAACTTTTTCTTTGAGTTTTATTAAAAATTGTTTTTTATTTATTTATTTTTATTTTATTGAAGTACAAATATCAATGAGACAGTTTTAAGATACATTGACAAGATGGATTTGACAAATTAATACATTGCAAATTGTATTCATAATGTTTTGGTATCATAGAAGGTGCATACATGATATTATACTTACAGATTATTATTATACAATGTCTCTTATGTAAATTAAGAGAGTGTAGCTGTTTACCTATCTCATTTTTTATACATGAATTATATCAAACATTCAATAGTTAATACTTTCTACCTTGTTATTTTCCTAGTGGTTGTCCATAGTATTAGAAGCGAGCATAATATCTTGTCCAACAACCATTAGTGCAAATCTTGCCTCTCATAGAATTATGTAGAAGCACGGCGTTATCTAGCCCAACTGTACTGTCCATACCCACACATCATAATTCTTCCTTTCTATAACCCTTCCTTTGTATACACCTGACAAAGATGGGCACTCCATTGTCATGCAAATAATTTAGGTGCCTGAACTCAACAACACAATCAAACACAGTCCAGCATTCCACAATAGTGAGTTATCTGAAGAATTTGTCGACCACAGCCATTTACAGCTCAACTTATTACTATGGCCCCGTGGGTATACCTCATTTTAATACTTTTCTGCTGGATCGTTAAGACCTAGATAAAGCAAGACCTGTATACCAACACATGTTCTTTTTGTTTCTTATGAGGTTAGTGAAGTCCCCTCAGAGTTTATCTTGTAGTCCTGTACCTCATTCTGTAGATCCTTTGTCTATGTCATCCATGTGGATGAGTCACAGCCAATGCTTGACCAGTTTGCTCTCTGTAAGAGCCTGGAAAATTCGCACTAGGGGGATAGCCGGCTTGAATGGGATTTCTGGTCCTACTCTTTTGAGGAGTCTCCACACTGACCTCCACAATGGTTGTACCAGTCTATATTCCCACCAGCAGTGGAGATGTGTTCCCTTTTCGCCACAACCTCTCCAACATTTGTTGTTGGTTGATTTTCTTATGATAGCCACTATTTCTGGAGTGAGATGATATCTATGTGTTGTTTTTATGTGCATTTCATGGATAACTAGTGATGTGGAGCATTTTTTCATATATTCATTCGCTTCTTTAATTTCGTCCTCTGAGAAGTGTGTATTCATCTCAGATACCCATTTCTGAATTGGGTCTTTAAATTTGAGGGTCCTGTTATATCTTAGTTCTTTATATATTCTAGACAGTAGACCTCTGTCTGATTGCTTATTAGTTAGGATTTTTTCAAAGTTTGTGGGTTGTCTTTTCACTCTGTTGACAATTTCTTTTGACATGCAAAAGCTCCTTAAGAAGAGTTGAACCCAGTGGTTGATTCTTTCAAGAGCTTGCCGTGTGAATACATGTTTGTTCATGAACTCTTTCCCTACCCCTATGTCAACAAGAGTTCCTCCTACTTTCTCTTCTAGGAGATTGAGTGTTTATGTTTTAATGTTTAGATCTTTAATCCGTTTTGAATTTAACTTAGTGCATGGTGATAGAGGTGGGTCAAGTTTCAGTTTTTGGCATGCAGAAAGCCAAGTTTTCCTGCACCATTTGTGCAAGAGGCTATCCTTCTTCCAATAAGTGTGATTAGCACCTTTGTCGAAGATCAGTGGCTGAGTGCGTTCAGATGCTTCTGCACCTTCTAATGTATTCTGTTAATCCTCAGGTCTACTTTGTTGCCAATACCATGTTGATTTTATCACAGTGGCTTTGTAGTATAATTTCAAATCAGGAATTGTGATTCCTCCTGCCTTGCCTTTATTGACCAAGATTGCCTTTGCTATTCTAGATCGTTTGTGGTTGCAAGTAAATTTTAGGAATGATCTGTCTATGTCTGGGAGGTATGTTGTTGGCAGTTTGGTAAGAAATGCATAAAATCTGTACAGCAATGTTGGGAGTATGGCCATCTTCACGATGTTGGTTCTTCCTATCCAGGAGCATGGAATATCTTTCTATTTTCTGAAATCCTCTATAATCTCTTAAGGGGTTGGAATTTTCCATGAAAAGATCTTTGACTTCCGTGGTTAAGTGAATCCCAAGATATTTCATTTTCCACAGTGCTATTGTAAAAGGTATTGTTTCTGTTGTTTCCCTTTCAGTGTGCTTGTTATATGTATAGAGGAATGCTATTGACTTTTGAGTACTGACATTTTTTTTTTTTTTTTTTTGGTCGAATCGGTGATTGAACTCAGGCCCTTGTGATTGCCAGGGAAGTGCTTATTCCACTGAGCCATCTCCCCAGCCCCCTGAGTATTGATTTTGTATCCTGCTACACTAATGAATTTCTGTATCAGTTCTAGTAGTTTTTTGGGTGGAATTTTTGGGGTCTTCCAAGTAAAGCATCATGTCATCTGCAAATAGTGATAATTTAATTTCTTCTTTGCCTATTCTTATTCGCTTCATTTCTCTCTCTTTTCTAATGGCTTTTGCTAATTATTCTAAGACTATATTGAATAGGAGGGGTGATAGAAGACATCATTGTCTTGTACCTGATTTAAAAGTAGAAATTTCAGTTTATCCGCATTTAGGATTATATGAGCTTTTGGGTTGTCATAGATGGCTTTTATCAAGTTAAGGTAGGGTCCATATATTCCTATTTTCTGTAGGGCCTTGAATATTAATGAGTGTTGGACTTTGTCAAAGGTTTTCTCTGCATCGATTGAGATGACCATGTGATTTTTAGATTTCAGTCTATTAATATAATGTATTACATTTATAGATTTTGTAATATTTAACCCTCCTGGCATCCCTGGGATGAATCCTACCTGGTCATTGTGTATGATCTTCTTCATGATTTGCTGTATTCTGTTTGCTAGGATTTTGTTGAGTATTTTTGCATCTATGTTCTTGAGGGAGATTAGCCTGTAGTTCTCCTTTGTGAGTGTCTTTCCCTGGTTTTAGAATCAGTATTATATTTGCCTCCAGAAATGATTTGGGAGGATTGCTTCCTTTTCCATTTCATTGAAGAATTGTGGATTGTGGGGATTATATCTTCTATAAATTTGTTGTAGAATTCAGCTCTGAATCCATCAGAACCTGGACTTTTCTTTGTCGGTAGGCTTTCTTTTTTTTTTATTTTATTTTATTTTATTTATTTTATTTTTTTTCCATTTATTTTTATTTTATTAAAATACAAATGTCAATCAGACAGTTTCAAGACACCTTAACCATACAGAGTTGATGAATTAATACATTGCAAACTGTTTTCATAACGTTTTGGTACTGTACAAGGTGCATACATGAAATTATATTTACAAGTTTTTTATAGCTGAATTATATCAAAGATTCAATAATTATTTACCTAGTGGATGACCATAGCACTAAAAGCCGACATAATATCCTGTCCCACCACCAGTAGTGCAGATCTTGCCTCTCATAGAATTATGTAGAAGCACAGCGTTATCTATCCCAACTGTACTGTCTATACACACACAGGATGATTTTTTCTTTCTACAACCCTTCCTTTGTCTACACCTGTCAAAAGTGGGCACTCCATTGACATTCAACTACCTTAGGTGCTTGAACTCGACACCACAATCCAACACAGTCCAGCA
>PVKA01023912.1:0-34963 GCA_004027165.1 Ctenomys sociabilis
AAAAAAAAAAAAAAAAAAAAAAAAAAAGAGTTTGAGAGGTAGCTCAATGGAAAGGTCCTGTGTTCAATTCCCCAGTACTACAAAGGAATGAAAGGAAACCATGTACTGCTATCTGCTGCAATATAAAGGAGTTTTTGAAAACATTATGCTAAATGAAAACAGACACAAGCATCATACATCACATAATTGAGTTCATGTGAAGTATCCAGAATAGACAAATCCATAGCGAAAGAAAGTATTCAACAGCTACTAGGGGTGGGAAGTGGACAGGATGGGGAGGAGCAGGAAGGGGCTGCTAATGGGTACAGGATCGTTTGGGGGATGGCAAAACTCTTCTAACGTTTGGGGGATGGCAAAACTCTTCTAACATTGACTGTGCCAACAGATATACAAGTCTGCAAATATACAAAATAAACCATCAATGTGTCAATTTAAATTGCTGGGTTGATTGGCTTGTGAATTCTATCTCAGTAAAGCATTTTTAAAGGCATGAAGGTTAGAGAAGAAAGCTTTGTACTAATATTGTTTAGACAAGATATCATGCCTGCGTCTTGTCCTCTGAACAACTACTATGAAGACAATATGCAATATATTAATTATTGTAACTGTCCTAATAACCTGTTTGGAAACTGTTTCATTGCTATTTTTTCTCATTAAATAAATATTTTTTTTTTAAATTAAAGGCATGAAGGTTACAGTGTAACACTTTCAGAGATGGAACCAGGCAGCGAAATCATGAGAGTGAAGGGTCCCCTTCACACAGTGGAGCCTGCAGATCCTGGCAGGGGCAAACACTACAACTAAAATCCAGGAAGATGGGCCAGGGAGATAGCTCAGTAGAATAAGAGCTTGCCTGGCAAGCTTAAGGTCTTGAGTTCAATCTCCAGTACTGCAAAATAAACAAACAAACAAATAAAATCCAGGAAGTTGAGAGAGGAAAGAGGGAGGAAGGGAAAGAGAGAAAGAGAGACAGACAGACAGACAGAGACAGAGAGCCGTACCAGCTGCTGTTTATGACCTGCAACTCCTCTGATCTTTTGTTTTGCTTTGGGCTTTTGTTGTTGTTTTTTGAGTCAGGGTCTCGCTCTACAGTTCAGGCTACCCTTGAACACATTCTGCAGGCCAGACAGGCCTAGCACTTGTGGTGATCCTCTTGCCTCAGCCTCCTCAACACTGGCCCAACTCCTCTAATCCTTCCCTTTTACAGATGACATTTGAGACTGCAGGGCTTCAACATTTTGCCTTTGGTTCAACTCAGGAAGTGACAGAGTGCAAAGGAGGACCCAAGACTCTGACTCCCAAACTAAATTTTAAAATTTGACCCTCAGAAATCCTTAATCTTGTATAGTCTTGGACATTCAAAAATCAGAAAGAGCAATACAGTGTACGCCTCTGTGGCCATGCCCAGCTCATGAGATCAAACCATCCCTGCCACCGAAGGTAAAGCATCTTTACCCCAAATCTATACGTTTCTACCTGGCACCCAAGCTTGAAGTCAATGTTTATTGTTCCTATATTTTTATTGCATATTTATCTTCAAGCAATACTTTTTTTTTTTCCTGCCTGCTTCTGACCTTTATAGAAACAGTGGAGCTGCATGGGGTGGAGCCTGTCTATAATTCTAGCCCCATGGGAGGCAGAGGCAGAGGATCAGAAATTTGTGTCCAAGTTGGACCATTTAGCAGCTTAATGAGACTAGGCTGGCGAGACAGTGCAGTGGTCTAAGCCCCTGCCCGGCAAGCGCAAGAACCCAGGTTTGATTCCCTATGGCACACTGGGCCAGCTCCAAAACCGGGCATGGTGTCACACACCTGTAATCCCACAAAGCATCACTGTGAGTCTGGGCTGCATAGCAAGACCCTGTACCAAATAAATAAATGAATAAATAAAATATTTTTTTATGATCATGGCATCTCCCCTGCCAGGTAAGTATAATTTTTTTTAAATAGTAAAATAAAAATTTAAAAAGATGGCCTGGGTTAAAAAAAAATAAAATAAAATAGCATCCTATGAAATATATTTTTGAGTTCTTTTTCCTTCTAATTTTTTATTTTTCATCTGTACATGGTGGTGGTGATTGAGCTCAGGACCTCTGCAGAGCTACATCCCCACCTCTCCCAACTATTTTTCTCTTTTTAAATTTTGAGACAGAAGGGGCTGGGGAGAAGGCTCGGCAGTCTGTGCACTCCCCTAGCAAGTGCAAGGGCCCAAGTTTGATCCCCAATACTGCATGCTGTGATGGAGACCTAGTATCAAATTTAATTTTTTTTGGGTCTGGGTCTTGCTAAGTTCCTCGCTTTAGCCTGGAGCTTGCAATCTCCCTGCCTCAGCCTCGGGAGTGGCTGGGGTTCTAGGCGTGCACATTGCATCAGGCTCCGGGATGCCTTTCTTCACTCTGTTGGTGAGATGCATGGCTGCAGTGTGCTCATTTCTGTTGCTGAGTGGGACTGAGTTCTCCACCATACAGAGATGGCAGATGATTTGCATTTCTCCCATTCTGTACCTTTTTTTTTTTTTTTTTTGCTCTGTTATGTTCTGTTTTACCATTAGCAGTACTGCTCCATAAATCAGCATCCAAACCAGCAACGTGCTGGGCACTGCTGAGGCAGGAGGGTCTTGACTTTGAGTTAAGACTCTGTCTTAACTGTGTTCCAAAAGACAAACAAAAGCCAACACTGAAGCATTGTCGAATTTCTCCCTGCTCCAATTGTCCCATGACCTTCTCTGACTCTGACCCTTCCTCTAAGAACATTTGTGATCATGTCTGACCCGCCTGGGTGAACCGGGATCATCTCTCTCCACTTCAAGATCCTTGATGGCATCTATAAAGTCCCTTCTGCCACGCACAGTGACATAGCAGGTCTAGAGTTCGGATGTGCTTCTTTTGTTGGGGGTGCTGTTCCATGTAATAGGGAAGAAAACAATAGAGGTGGGCAGTGGTGAGAGGAGTATTTTTGAATCACTCCACTGTCAAACTGTTTTCCAAAGTAAATGGATTCTCTCTCCCACCAAGAGTGCTTAGGTGTTCCTGGTTCACCCCATCTTCACCAATACTTGGTATCATCTGACTTTTTAATGTTTCCAACTTGATAACTGTGAAATGCGTGGGCTCTGGAGGTTATGTGGCTAAGGGAGAGGGTGATCAGTGGTGTGGAACATGAAAAGGAGGGGCCCTGGGAGTCAGAAAATCGTTGATGAAGCCAGGCTTGATGGCATACGCCTGTAATCCCAGCACTGTGGGAGACTGAGGCAGGAAGATTGCAAATTTTAACCCAGTCTGGGCAATTTAGGGAGACTCTGTCTTAAATTTTAATTAAAAAAAAAAAGGCTGGGGATGTAGCTTAGTGAGAAGACTCCCCCTCCCAGGTTCAAGCCCAGGTACAGGAAAAGAAAAAAAGAGAGAGAGAGACAGACAGACAGACAAACAGACAGAGACAGAGAGACAGAGACAGAGATACAGACAGAGACACAGAGCGAGAGACAAAGAGACAGGAAGAGAGACAGAGAGGGAGAGAGACAGACAGATAGACAGAGAGGTGGGTTGATGAGCTGAGGTCTAGCTTGGCTAGAGGGATGTCCTTGAAGTGGCAGGAAGGAGGCCACTTGAGACTGAATCGAGCATAGGGGCTGCCTAGGACATGGGCACAGGAAGTACCGAGCACCCAGAGCATTTAAAAGATGCAGCAGGAGGTTTTAGTCTACACACAGAAATCGCAGCAAGGACAGAGAGACAGAGACAGCTCTGGTGCCGGGGAGGGGACTGAGGGAGGCCGGCACTGAGCAGGTGCCAAGAGTGACCCAAGGGGCGCAACAGGAGTTGTAGCAACTTGGCAAAATGGCAAGACCCTGTGTCGAAGCAAAAAAATAAAGGACTGGGATGTAGCAGGTTCAATCTCTAGTACTGAGAAAAAAGCCCTCAGGCAGAAGATGTGAACAGAGTGAACCTTCACAGTCTGCCATGCCTGTCTCCCCTTTCTCTTGACCGTCAGCATGAAGCTCACCTGTGTGCTCTGGCTGGATTGGCTGGGTCCTTGTCTGGCTCTTCTAGCACCTTATGTTTTGGCTTATGTGCTTCTCTTTGGTTCCATTATTTGTTCCTTAAATTTCAGAACTCCTATGCACCCATTGAAACCTGAATTAAAGTCACCTCCTCTAGGAAGCCTTCCAGATTACACTGGTCCAACCTCTATGCTTTCGCAGTAATGGTACACAGCGCTGAATCTGTGAGTGGCTGATGCCTGCGGGGGGACAGTAGTACTGGCCAGCCTGGTGGTAAAGACAGGGTACATATCTGGTGGTGGTTCACAGGGCTAGAAGTCATCCTGCGGTGACACCTGCCCTTCTGCTTCATCTTAGCTTTAGGTAAGAGGGGATGGACTCTGCCTTAATCAGTGAGTTCCCAAGGGTGACGTCAGTGTCACCACAGAATCTGTACTAGGGCTCTTCACAGAGGGGCAGCGGTCTCTCTGGCATGGCACAAAGTGAAGAATCGGGACTGCCCGCCATTGACCTATAATGTGACTTCGGGAGATGACGTCATCTCCAGCACGTTTTCTCCTCTCAAATATAACAATAACCTGGAGTGGACAGATAGTTCGGCGGTCTAAGCGCCTGCCTGGCAAGAGCAAGGCGTTCGATTTCCGGTACTGCATGCCATGCCAGCCCCACAACCGGGTTTAGCTGCACACGCCTGTAATCCCAGCGCTGGGAAGGCTAAGACAGGAGGATCAGTACGAGTTCAAGCTGCATAGTGAGATCTTGTACCAAATAAATAACCCATATTAGGCACCTATGCACCTATCATCAGGTACTTGAGGTGCCCCCCCAGCCTTAGACCGTAGACCTTTTGGGGTGGGGTCTCGCTATGTATGCCTGGCTGGCCTTGAACTTTACATTCTCCCGCCTCAGCCTCCCTTATTCCGGGAGGATGGGTATGGCAACATTCCCTATCTCTTGAGCGTGCTGGTGTGTGCTCATCCCATTGTACAGACGAGAAAAGTGAGGCTTGGGGAGGACGAACAACCAGTGTAACTTATGAGGTGGCGCCGGGCGAAACTCAGAAAATTGTTCCAATCTGAATAAAGAAACGTGAAATAACCCTACATGGCTTAGACGACTGGCGGTGGGGGAGAGCCCGGGCTTGGGGGTGTGGTGAACCGGGAGAAGGGGATCAGAGAGAGGCGGCCTAGATTTCGGGGCAGATTGGTCTCCGGGCGACCCCGCGTCGCTCCTGCAGCCCGGGACGCGGCGGGGCGCGGCCCGCCCCCTCCCGCCCTACCCCCAGCCCCGGCGCCGCGGCCCCTTTAAGAGCGGGCGGGGCGCCCCCTGGCGGCGGAGCGGCGCGCGCGCGCGCGGCCCGATCCCGAGCCGGATCCTGGATCCCGGAGCGGAGCGGAGCCGGGCGGAGCGGGGCCGAGCGGGCCGAGCCAGCAGCCGAGCTGGGGGCGCGGGCGGGCGGCATGTACCGGGCCCGGGCGGCGCGGGCGGGGCCGGAGCCCGGCAGCCCGGGGCGCTTTGGGATCCTCAGCACCGGGCAGCTGCGGGACCTGCTTCAGGATGAGCCCAAGCTGGACCGGATCGTGCGGCTCAGCAGGAAGGTAGCGCGGGGGGCGCGGGGGGCGCGGGCCGGGCCGCGGCCTGCGGGACGGGCCGCGCCGCGAGGGGCGTCGGGCGGCCGCCGGGCGGGCCCCACCGAGCCCGGGGAGGGGCCGGGCGGTGGGGAGGGGCCGGGGGTGTCGTGCACCCCGGGTGGCCGCGAGGCGTGTCCCCGCGGTGCCCCAAGGAGGTGTGTTCCGGGCCCGCGGCAGCTGGTGGCAGGGGCCCTGGCTGCACACCCACGTTCGTAGGGCCAGAAAGGGGAGGTGGCTTCCTTGGGGAGAGCTGGGGGCCTGTTTGACCCCTGGGGGGCTGTGGTGAGGGGCAATCTGCGCATTCTGGGGGCGCAGAGGGGCTTTGTGCCCGCCTCCGGGAGGTGAGATGTGCTCCGTAGGCCACCATAGAGAAAGTTGCTCTTCCGCGGGAGATAGGCCCGGACTGGGCGTCTTGAGGGGCAGAAGGGAAAGTGTGTGCTGGAGGGCGGCGGATGAGGAGGGGCAGGAACGACCGACAGGGGACAGATGGAGGGGAGCGTCTTGTCGGGGCAGGAGCGAGGCTTGGGCCCTCCAGAAACAGGGGGGCAGGCTTGTGGGGGGCCGGGCTGCCTCCTGCAAGAGGAGGAGAGCAGGAAGCAGGTGCTGGAGCTCATGGAGGAAAAGGGGGTGTGTATTGGCGGGGTGTGGGCTTCCACCGGAGGGCAGAGGAGGGGCTGTGGAGGGAAGGCAGGGCCCCAGAGGGGGTGCCTAGGAGGGACAGTGTAGGCACTCTGTAGAGTCAGAGTGGGGGGCGGGAGGGCCCCCTGCATACACACCTGAAGAGGAAGCAGACAAAGGCCTGGAACGAGAGGGAAGCTGCCCATGCATGGAAAATAGAGCAGAGGAAGGAGGGGACTCCTCGGGGACCTGAGCAGACACATTAATTGAAAAATTAAAAATTAACTAACATTTGTAGATGCCTTCATAGTTTTGCTCACTTAAGTCTCTCTACAACCCCATAAGATAGGCTGCTTTTTGATTTACACTGTAGAAAGGAAACTGAGGCCAAGAGGGAGCTTAGGGCAAAGCCTGATCTTGGCCAACTGTGGGCTCTCCACCTGTTGGGCCCGCTGCCCTGAGGATGGGGGCCATGCAGATACCTTTGGCCAGGCAAATGCACACCATCGCCTGGTGGCACCAGCACCCTGGGTGGTGGCAAGCTGAGCCGGGGCAGGACCCTCTGAGCGCCCCTCCGCCGCAGTTCCAGGGCCTGCAGCTGGAGCGAGAGGCCTGCTTGGCCTCCAACTATGCGCTGGCCAAGGAGAACCTGGCGCTGCGGCCCCGCCTGGAGATGGGTCGGGCTGCTCTGGCTATCAAGTACCAGGAGCTCCGAGAGGTGGCTGAGAACTGCGCAGACAAACTACAGCGACTGGGTGAGGGACATGGAAACACCCTCAGGGATGGGGTGCACTTGGGCAAACCTGGTTCTTGGCAGACTCCCGGCCTGGAAAATGGTTTCGGCAGGGGCTTGGTGGGTGAGCAGGGCTGGGTAGAGAGGTCAAAGGGGTTCTGATACTCAGGTGTCCACTCCAGGCATCAAAGGCCTTGCTTTCTTCTTTGCAACACTTGGAGGCAAGTAATGCACAAAGTGGTCCCATGGGCCCCATATGGGAAACTGAGGCTCCAGAGAAGGGAAGGAAAGTGTAGAATCCCACAGAGTCAGAGCCCATAGACTGTCCCGCCTGTCACTTGGTCTCTCTGTGGCCCTCAGAGGAGTCGATGCATCGCTGGAGTCCCCACTGTGCACTGGGCTGGCTGCAGGCTGAGTTGGAAGAGGCTGAGCAGGAGGCCGAGGTAAGGGGGTGCGGTGGTTGGGCCTAGACACCAGAGGGAAGAGCCTCCTGTCCTTCTGGGGCTAACTGCCAGGCAGGCTGGGAGCTTCTTCCTTAGAGAGCCCACCAAAGGCCTGGCATGGCTGACCACACTTCAGTCAGCCCTGGATGGCAGAGCAGGAAGTCCCTACCCTATGGGCCCTGTCCCTCCCACACACATACTATCCCAGGGTGACAGAGGCTGGGGGTGCAGAGGCCCTGAGGCTGACTTCTCCCTCTCCCTCATGCTGGGTTGAGAGTGCATGGATGGAAAGGTTAAGCAAGAGGGAACTTCAGCTGCATTTGGGGATTGTTCCCACCTTGGATCCAGCTGCTCTCTGCCCCTGCAAGGCTGATACTAGTGCCCTCACTCTGGAAGTCAGGGCAGTGGCCCACAGTCGCTCAGCCAGACAGAGCAGGCCAGACTGGAACTTGGGCCATGAGTGGTCCCGTGGATAGGAGCTCGGAGGGGGGTTTCTCTGCTTGCCTCCTGCCACACTCGCCTCCCTCCCCTTTCTCCCAGGAGCACATGGAGCAGTTGCTGCTGGGTGAGCAGAGCCTGGAAGCCTTCCTGCCTGCCTTCCAGCGTGGCCGGGCCCTGGCCCACCTGAGGCGGACCCAGGCTGAGAAACTGCAGGAGCTGCTGCGGCGCAGGGAGCGTTCTGCCCAGCCAGCCCCCACCGCTGCTGCTGATGCCCCCAAACCCTTCCCAGCTGCAGCCGTCTTGCCCACTGGGGCCGCCCGGGGGCCACCTGCTGTACCCAGGAGCCTACCCCCCTTGGACTCCCGCCCAGTACTCCCACTGAAGGGCTCTCCCGGGTGCCCCCTCGGCCCAGCACCTCTGCTGAGCCCCCGGCCCTCTCAGCCAGAGCCCCCCCACCGGTAGGATCCAGGGTGCGGCCCCCCAGTGGGGGGTCCAGACAAACTTGATTCGAGGCTCCTCCTCCTCCCCCGCTGCCTGGGTGGGGGGAGGGGCAGGCCCCTCCCCCTGGCCTCAGGCAGGCCCTGGCCCTGGAGGCTGAGCTGGGGAGGAGGTCACCTGGAGGAGGTTGAGAGGGCTGGGGGTGGGCGGGCAGGGTGCTGGGCCCTGGCACTGAGGAACCTCTGCCTTTGTTGTCTCCCAGGCTGGGGCCTCTAGGGCTATGGGCCAGGCCCATGCAAGAACTTTACTCACCCAGGGGCCTAGGAAGGTACCCACTTCCCTGGGGCACTGCCCAGGGGGCCTGTCGCACCTTGCTGCTCCACGCAATGGCACAGCCAGCGGGAGTGTTTTCCATCATGTCCTGAGCCTATCTTTCCCCCAGCTCTGGGGTCACCGCCTAGGAGCCAGCGGTCAGGCCCCAGCTGTGGGGTCAGGGACACTGCGGCCCTGGGCTGCGCTGGAACCCTCTCCTGCTCCTTCCTAGAGCAGGGTAGGCTGGGGGGCATCTGACCTGCACAGGCGAGAGTGGGCCATCCCCAGGAAAGACCATTCTGTATTTTTCTGTCCCTGTCTCCTTAGAATGGAACCTTTTTGAGGGCAGGTCCTTGTCTTTGTATGTTCTGTCCCCAGCCCCGCCTCCTAGGGGCCGTCAATAAATGTGATGATGAAGATGCCGCTGCCTGCCTCCTCTCTGCCCCCTTGGCCCGCTCCCACTTCTGCTTTCACGCTTTCTACTCTGGAGAGGCCCTCTTCCTCTTCCTCGCCCAGCCAAAAAGCCTGCCTGTCCTGCAGGTCAGGTACGGCTTCGGCCTTTTCCAAGAAGCCTCCTCTGATTATCATCCGTGAAAGCTTTTCCTAAACCTTACCCCCTGGGTAAGGTTTTGGCCAGAAGAGCTGCCCTCAGCTCTTCTGGCAAAAAGCGAGCTGTGCTCTTCGGCAAGTCTCCTGTCCACACCTTCTTTCCCATGGTCTCAGGATCAGGATGCTGCCTGCTTCCTCTCTGGTCTGTCACAAGACCACCACCCCCCTGGAGGGGTCTGGAGGACTGGAGGATCTGTTCTTCACTTGCTAGGTGGCCAGCTTGGCTGGTGAGTATGGAGCAAGAAAGGTGAGCAGGATGTGCTTAGGTCAGGGCTGAGGCATGAGGATTGGCAGAAGACAGAACCCCTGCAAAGGGAGATTTGCAAGAGTGCTGTGGAGGCTTGCCAGCCTAGTAGCATTGGGGTTTATGAGCAGAAGCTGCAGGGTTGGGATCAGTGGAGGCTTAGGCAGCAGCTAAAGGGACTGGTCTGGAGGCCTTGTCCTGAGACTTTGAGGATCGTTGTCCTAGGATGCCACCGGTAAAGCACTGAGAACCTACCTCACTTAAGAGCCCACTTTGGTCATGGTTCTGCCTGCTTCATTGCTTGCATTTGAGCAGCTGAAGGCTCAGAAACATTAGGTGAGTCAGTAGAGGACACAGGGTAATTCCTGAGGCAACAGGCCTCCCCTTCCTGGTCAAGCTTCCAGGTGTTTAGTTTGCAACCATGAGAAGAAAGGTAGCTAACACTGGGCAACTCTGATCCTTTCTCCACTCCTGTGATGTGGGCAGGGGTATCTAGAAGAAAAGGCTAAAAGTCCAGGACAGGAAAGACCAAAGGAAGGCAAGGTGCTGCTGGGAGAGACTGAGAACCAGGTGGGGTCCTTCAGAGCATCTCCAATGGCTCACCTTCCATGAGGGCTCCAGCCGAGTTCAGCTCAGCCAAAGACCTAAAATCGGTGGGGCCAGCAGGGGCTTACTTCTGGGGCACATGGGCAAAGCTTGGAGTTGGCTGGAGAAACTTCCCAGAGCCTCTCGCTTGAAGGTATATGGACATTCTGAAAGTTCTCAGACAGCCTGGGCCCTTCCTCCTGCCTGAAACTTGCTTCTGGGTTCTGAGGCCTTGGGAAACAATCCTGGCAACAATCCTCTGTGACAGAGGCCAGCACTGGGGGCACGTACACAGGCAGGGTACATGTGAAAGGTCCTAGAACAGGCCATTCATGTCTTCACAAGCCAGTACCAAATCATGCCCCCCAAATAACAAAACTCCCACCTCTTTTGGATTAAAAGTTTTGTCCCTCAAGAAAGTTTTAAGTAGGGCTCTCTGTTTGGGAATTACTAGCTTCTCCATGGTTTTCCTAAGCTTCTCCCCTGTTTTCCAAATGTGAAACAACACTAAATGTGCTTTGTTTTACTGACCAAGTTTCACTGGGCCAAGCAGGCCTGCCAGTGTGGTTCTCCACAAAGCTTGGCTGCGCTGGGCGAGGTGGTGCAGGCCTGTAATCCCAGCCCTTGGGAGGCTGCGGCAGGAGGATTGTTGTGAGTTCGAGACCAGCCTGAGCTACAAAGTTGAGTTTAAGGCCAGCCTGAACTGCATGGTGAGACCCTGTCTCAAAAAGACAAAAAGACAAAAAAAAAAAAAAAAAAAAAAAAAAAAAAAAAGCTTGGCTGACAGCCTGTCCCTGGCCGCCACAGCAAGAGAACCAAATGGTTTCCAAGAGAATAAGTTGGTTGGATTTGCTGCAGGTTATCTCAATTTATGCAAGGATTTTACACAAAAGCCTGGCTGGAGGAACTGGTGTTATGGTACCAAGGACCTCTGGTTTGTGTATGACTTGCCTTTGCCATAGGACTCTCAAAAGATATTTCTTGTCCCACAATGAATATAAGACACTTGGGCTGGAGATGTGGCTTAGTGGTAGAGGGCCCTAACCCCAAGGGCCTGAGCTGGGTCCCAGCACTGCCCCCTGCCCCCCAAGGGTTTACACTCACCCCTTCTGTGTGAAGTGTTTACTTAAATCAACATTCTTCATAACCTAAGAATCTGCCAATTCCAATGCCCCTATGGGCCAGGAAGGTGGCAGAGGTGCTAAGCAGTTGGTTTCCACAAAGAAACGGCTCCCACCCCCATTGTTTTAGAAATGCACCATCCTAACAGCTAGTTTTTATCCTTGATGGACCTGGGGTAGAGAGGGATTTTTCTACTAGAGAAGATGCCACAAGTGTGTGTGGAGTGAGGCCCTTCACATGCTGTGGTCTGTGGTCACTGCTTCCAGCTGCTGGAATTGCCAGAACTGGGGAGCAGTGTATGCTTGTCTTTAGGGAGGATACTGTTCTAAGGCAGTTCCCTGAGCTCAGTGGTTGATTTTTTTTTTTTTTTTTTTTTTTGAGAAGTCAGTTATCTCTATGCTTCTGCAAAGTCTCTCATGTTTCACCCTTAAAAAGTTATTTTAGGACACTGTGCAGGTCAAACACTGTGTAGTTGGACTGTGGGCTATAAATTATGTATGGATCTATCTGCTCCTGGTTCCCTCAAACAGGTCTTCACATGTGTATACCATAGTCTCCTCCCAGGTGGGACTAAGGGTGTGACTGCTGAAGGGACAAAGGCAGGAGCAGGAGGGGTAGTCCATCTCAAGACTAGTGACCCAGAAGCCAGTTTGGAGCAGCTCAGGAGACAGTGGAGAGATGGGGAGACTCCTGTGACCTCCAGACAAGGATGAAAAATGAAGTGTGCTTGGGATGAGGGCACATGGTCCTCACTGTGGTTTGAAGCTATTCAGAGGGCAGCTCAGCTGTGTGTGCTCAGCCCCACTGGATGCCACGCTGGGGCTGGGGGCTGAACTGGCCAGGGCAGCCAGGCAGGTCCTCCCAAGGACCTTGCTCACAGGCAGGTGGCAGGGTATGAATTCATCACAGGGCTGAGGAACTAACTGACAGCAGGACCAGGATAGAGCCTGCTCTTCTGAGCCCTGAATTCAAGAGTCCTTCTCTGCCTATATTCCCAGGTCCGGGGGGCGAGGAAACCCACAGATTCAAGACACAGGCCTTTCTTGTCTCCCAAAAGGGAGTGCTTGTGGCACCCACTCAGTGCCTTACAGAGCCTTTGGGGTCACGCAAGACCTGGTAGACAATTCCTTGGCTTGAGAGTCATTCTCAATCATCCTAGCTCATAACAGAGGCCAAAGGCCTAGTGAGTGACCACCAGAAACTAGGAAGGAAGGAAGCTGGAAGACATCCTGTCCAACCCGGGTCTGCAGAGGGACATTTCTACCCAGCAATAGATAAGACCCATGAGAGGACAGAGCAGTTTGCCTCAAAGGAAATGACATCTTGATCAAGTCCAAAGCCAAGAGCACAATGGCTAAGCATGTGCACCTCAGATTCCTGTCTGGTGGCCCAAGAGTCTGCCACAGGACCTCTGGTATCTCAACCCTTCCTCACTTCCCAAGCAGCCTGGGGCACAGTGTCCTCCTTGGGAACAGCCTTGGAATACAGGGCTAACATGCTGAGCATCTTTTTGCCAGAGTAGCTAACAGGCAGAGAAAGGAAAGACCCAGAACAACCTGGGAGGTTGGTGGTAAGGAGAAATGTTACCATGGGAACCTGTTGGGGAGCTTTCAAAAAGCTTCCCAAATTTCTCCTTTGCTGGAGGGTAGGAAGTAGGGTCCCTGAGTTCAACTCAGGTCTCCTCAGGGTGAGGCAAGTGGACACGCTTAGAGTGGAGCAGGCCTCATTCTGGGCCATGGGAGAGGCTTGGTGCTGGATATTGGTTAATAAACTTCATAGACCACCCTGTTTAGAATTTAGTTAGATATTTTAAGGGCCAGGGAGATAGCTCAAGGGCCAGGGAGATAGCACAGTGGAATAAGTGCTTCCCTGGCAAGGACAAGGGCCTGAGTTCAATTCCCAGTTCTTCAAAAAAAAAAAAAATAAATAAATAAATTCTAGAAGTTTCAGTTAGTTTTGACTGTCTTTCCCCCTACCCCCCAAGTCTGAAATCTGGAACTTCCTTGAACCTACAGGTTTTAGAGATACATGAAACATTGTTGGCTCTGATTTCAACTGAGAGGAACAAACTTGAGAGATCTCTGTAAAGAGGCCCATGCTATGTCAAACCACTAGTGTTTTTACAAACCCAATCCTTTTGATAAAAACAAAAGGCCCTTGCCCCAAGGACTTACGTATGTCTGTTTTTAGTTGAGAAATCACTAACTTCTGCACATTTTGTTAAGCCCACTTCCCCTAGTCTGTATTTCAAAAATAGTAGGCTTGTTTTCTAAATATAAACCATATTAATTGTTCTTTTAAAAAAGTACCTATCTTTCCTCCCCCCAAATCAAGGCTTGTGTAGCCAAGTAAGTCTGAACCATGGTGCCTCTGGTAAGTCTTTACTACTGCTAATTGCCCCATCACTGCAAAGCCTGTGGCTAGTTTACCCCACCTCCAAGGCCACAGAGAACTGAATGGTTTCCAAGAAATCAAGCTGGACTAGCTGTGGGTTTATCTCTCTCTCTCTTTTTTAAAATTCTTCTTCAGTACCAGAGATTGAAACCATGGCCTCACACAGGATAGGCAAGCACTCTATCACTAAGTTACATCTCCAGCCCTTTTATTTTATTTTTATTTTTTACATTTTGAGACAGGATCTCACTAAGTTGCTCAGGCTGGCCCTTCACTTGGGATCTTCCTGCCTCAGCCTTTTAGCTGGGATTACAGATGCACCACCACAGCCAGCTGGCTTTATCCCAATTTACACAAGAATCTTACAGAGAATATCTACAGTAGGGATTAGTATTCACTTACTAAAGCATCTCCCACTTAGACATTAGACTTGGGCACACATCCCTGCCACAGACCTCCAGCAAGGGTTTTCTTCCCCTACAGCTTTACAGTATGTGAACACCAGCACCTGTAATCTCACAACAGACACAGGTAAGGGACTGTGTCACCACTGCAGCTGACCATACTATGTAGACCAACTACTCAGCATGAATGAGAACAAGCAAAGCCTAAAGCAACTTTCAGCTAAGTCTGCATAAGAAATCCAGTGTCCACCTTGACCAGCAAGCCTCCCATCCCATCCTGGGGTAGTCCTGGCCACCCTGAACCCCCAAAGTGTCCCACTGCAGGAGCAGGGGCATACTGCAGGACTCAAGTTCCAAGTCTATTTCACAGCTGAATGGCTGCCTAGTTAACAATGGGTAGAGAAAGGATGAGTAGGTGACTGGTTTTCTGTCCCAAGATGAATCTGGCCCTACTAGCATCACGCCACAATCAATGGGGATTAGGACCTTGTATAATAAGGCATAATGGATCTCAAGAGAGAGAATGATTCCTCCTCTGCAGCTATGGCACAGAATTACTTCTCCAAGATACTCCATAGACATGGACACTGGAGAAGTTCTTACATTTATTCTCCCATTCCCACTGCTGCCAGCAGATATGAGTGATGTGAGGCAGACCTGGGAGAAGTTCACGCTTCTTGCAGCCCACATTTTTACCCTGGTTCAATCCTAGTGACTTGGGGAAACACACAGAGACAAGTTTCAGACAACCCCAAACTTTCTCTTTTGGCAGCTAACAGGGGCTTTATAGCACGTTTGAAGGTGACAGAAGAACCCCAGAACAAATGGGCAGGAGCGACAATTCTTGTTCAGGGCTTTACAATGAAGCTAGCGCAAGTGACCGGAAAGTTGGCAATACCCAGAAAGGCAATCTCAAAAAGCAAGCACCCGAGGGATTTCAGAACACCCTTCACTCCTGGGCTTCTGGGACTTCATCCTGAGGCCTCTGTGCTGGGCATCACATGCCTCCTTTTATGGGCCAAGGGGTGTGTGTGCAAGTCATCCGCTGGATGGGCAGGAGGGTGGGAGGGCAGTGTCCCTTTGCAGCCCAGCAAAGGTAAGCTTTGAAAAAGGCCAATGGGACAGCAGAGGCCATAAACTTGGGGCCAGCTGGAGAGGCTCCCCTGCCCTCCTCTTTCCCACTAAATACGAAGGCCAATAGTGATGAAGATGAGGAAGAGCAGCAAGATGACAGTGGTGTCGCGGCTGTCGTTCCAGCTCTTCTTGGCTTGGTCCTCCTGCAGCTTGCGCAGGGCCTCTCGCCGGGCTCGCAGGCGCTGCTCACGCTGCAGCTGCATCCCGTAGTGCGCCTGGTAGAAGGCATCGAAGTCGAACAAGGTGCGGCCAGGGCCCGAGGCTGCCCGATCAGAGTTGCGGACGCGAGAGGAAACCGGCGGGGAGCGCGGCGGGTCAGGGGAGCCTGCGGCCGTCGTGGAAGGTCGGACGCCGGGGCCGCGCAGGTCCTCGTCGCTAAGAAGTCCGCGGTCGTATTTGCGACGTAGGACAGCACTACCCAACACCAGGTACGCCTGGGAGATGCGCGTGAAGCGCTCGGCAGCCTCGGCGCTCCCGGAGTTGCGGTCCGGGTGGTAAAGGAAACACTGCCGGTAATAAGCCGCCTTTATTTGCGCCTGAGTGGCTGTGGAAGGGACGCCAAGCAGGTCATATAGCGCCGTGCGCGAGTATGAGCCATTGCGCCGGGTATAAGTCCTCACTGTTAAGGCCTGAGCTGCTGCCGAATTTTGGGGCCATCTCACAGGTTGCCACAACCTCCACAGAACTTGCCGCGGATACCTCGGACAGCGCGCGGCTGCCATCTTGAAAAGAGGTGGGTGGGGCGAGATGAATTGCCCAATGGGAGTAGGGGGTGTTGCACCGACCCTCTGCCGTGAAGGCCAATCAGATAAAAGGAAGGCGGAGAGCGGGTTGTGGCAGATGTATTATGAGGCTGTCGCAGCTCTGATGACGTAAAAGCTGGGCTCCTGGGAACTCTGGGCCGGCGTGCTGCTCGCTAAGGTTTGAGGATGGCGTTTCGCGCCCGGAGACCCGAGCACGGCGGACCTCCGGAATTGGTGAGACAGTGGACCGCGGGCACCCTTTTCTTGTATAGCCACTGCGTCTGGATTCTTTCCTCTACATGCCATTTTTCTTTTCTCTTCAGTTTTACGACCAGAATGAAGCCCGGAAATACGTTCGCAAGTGAGGGGAGCCTGGTTACCCGCGCGGCGTGTGGGCCGGGGGCGGCGTGCTGCCTCGACTGTAGGCGTTGCTTGGAAAGTTCTTAGAGCTGTGGGGAGGGGGTGAGGAGAGACCGGGGTTGGTGCTGTTTGTATCACTGGGAAAGTCGTTTGTAAGCCATTGGATCCTGTGGAGTCGGTAATCTCAGCGTCAGAGTGGGTGTGACTGCGCTTGCCTTACGTGAGACTATTTCAGAATTTAGTGTGATAGATGTTTGTGGCTAAACTACCCGAGTTAGGCTCGAATCCTCCTGCCTCAGCCTGGAGTGCTGGGATCACAGGCATGTACCACAGTGCCAAGTTGACAGCTTGCTTTGAAAGTGGTAGAGTGGGCAGTACTTAGAGGAAACGATTCAAGTGTCACTGCCATTGTGGAGGAAGGCTTGTTGGGTTCCCATTTACAAGATCTCACTAAAATTTTACAACCTTTGACATGGTCTTTAAAAAATTTTTATAGAGGGTAGTCATTTGAATAACTATGAAGTCTTCCGACAGGTAAAGGGTAGAGCACGAACTCCAAGCCTCATTTTCCCTTTTTGATATTCTATGTAGTAGAAAATTCTGTAGATACGGATATGCATTCTCTCCTGTTTATTTAAATTGGTGTCCAAAGAGCCGATCAGATAATTCAGTGGACTAAAGCGCCTGCTTAGGCAGAGTTTGATCCCCAGCAGGCTAGACTGTGCCAGTCCCACCCCTGGGGGGCATGCAAAGACTGAGATTGAGACTGGGCTGGACTGTAGTCCCAGCACTTGGAAGGCTGAAAACAGGAGAATCACTATGAGTCTAAGCTAAGTAATGAGACCCTGTGGACCCTGTCCTGATTACAGAAAATAAATAAATAAATAAATAAATAAATTGGTGTCTAAGACAGAGTCAAAAATTTCTAGCAGTTATATTTGTGAATAAAATATAGACTTTCTTCTAGTTTCAAAATCTCAGTGGTAGGTGTAGGAGATGCTTCCTGGTCCTTGTCTCAGTCCAAGAAACCAATATTTGTAATCCCAAAGTTACGTTATTGGAATCCCATCAAGTTGATTCCAATTTACCACTTTCCATGCAACCCACGGCGAAAATGAGGACACTAAATTATGTTTTTAATCATCGGGGAATCGAGGGGCTCTAAGTCCTGCCATGACATGGCTTTCAGGAACCAAGAGAGCTACCCAGGGCCTCACCCGGTTTTTATTCAGTGGGGGAGTGGCTTGAGGATTGACTGAGAATTGTGGGAAGTAGGTGACTACTGTGAACTGAGCTAGGTGGGTGGCCTACATTTACCTCTGTCATATGCAGAGAGGATATGCAGAGAGAGTAATCTGCATCATATAGTATTTAATGTTTTGGGAAGTCTAGGGCTTCAGCTTTGATGTAGTCTTTCAACCCCCAGGAAGTCATAGCCTCTATTTTGAGGCTCAATCCCAGCTGGCAGCTGGCAGCGCTGAGCATTAGCTCTACTGTCCTGTCTCCACCCAGCTCACATTAAGGAGCAGCAGGCTTACCAGGGAAACACACATGCCACCTTCAAAGACTATCACCAGCACCTCAGCTAGACCAATACACATTGCTTAAGGCCAATTGAAGGATAAACAGAAGTCCTAGCCAGCTCTGTACATAACAATATGAGGAAATAGGATCAGATTCAGTCAAAATGGAGACAGTCGCTTTTCTTTCAAGGAGAGCTGCTCAGGTGGTCCCCCACAGTAGGGATTTTGAAAACTATTATGAATAATTCTCTTGCTCTTGGAAAGGCCAGACCAGATACAAATCTATTGATTCTTATTTATTTTTGTCTTTTTGAGACAGGGTTTTTCTGTGCAGTTCAGGCTGGCCTTGAACTCACTTTGTACCCCAGGCTGGCCTTGAGCTTGCAGTGCTCCCCGCCTCAGCTTCCTGAGTGCTACTATTACCAGCATGTACCACCACAACTAGCCCTTTATTGGGGAGAGGGTCTCAGTGTAGTGCACATTGATCTTGAACTTGCTTATGTAACCCAGGCTGGCCTTGGATTTATAACAATACTCCTACCTCAGCCTCTGAAGTGCTGGGATTACAGTAGTGTGCCATCATGCCTTTCACACATGTGTTAAAGTGCAACTAATCTGGAGAACTTTGTATGGAGAACTGCAAGATGTCTTATAAAATTTTGCTTATGTTCTACTGGGTATTGAATTGTCTGAGTTGCATACCCAGGCCTTTTAAAACTTTGAGATATGGTTTCACAGAGCTGCTGAATTGCCCAGGCTGGGCTTGGACCTGTGGTCCTCCTGCCTCGGCCTCTTTATAATGGGTACAGTGTGCCACCACTCGTGACTAATTTTTCTCTTTGATTATATTTTGAAGTAATACTTTGAACATATTGGGTTAAATGCATTTTAAATATGTTAGAAGTTAAGAAAACTTAACTGCAATATACCTATTTCTTTTCAACTTTGGCTACCTGAAGGGCAAAAGGCTTGCATTGTATTTCTCATGGACAGCAGCACTGATTTTTTTTATTTTTTTGTACTTTCAGTTGGCTTTTGTGCTGGGGAAAGATAGATGCTAGGCACATGTCAATGAGCTGCATCCTCAGTCTGTGACCAGTTTTGTTGTGCATTGTTAGTCTTTATATGTGAGAGTAACTGTAGTAGATAATTGTTTCAGAAAACGTGTTCCGAAATAGTAAGGAATCAAAACCTGAGAGGAGAACTGGTGAGATAGCTCAGCAGTCTAAAGCCCCAGCTTATGAGCCGGGCGTGGTGGCGCACGCCTGTAATCCCAGCACTCGGGAGGCTGAGGCAGGAGGATTGTTGTGAGTTCGAGACCAGCCTGAGCTACAAAGTGAGCTTAAGGACAGCCTGAACTGCATAGTGAGACCCTGTCTCAAAAAAAAGAAAAAAAAAAAAAAAAAAAAAAAAAAAAAAAAAAAATAAAGCCCCAGCTTAGGGACTGTGAATCAATCGCCAGCACCACATGCTATGCCAGCCCTGCCCCCAGGGTGGGCTGAGCCAGCCCCCCCCAGTCAGCCAGCCACACACACACACACACACACACACACCCCTGATAAAAGTTTTGGTGGTCCCTGGGCAGTCCTTGTCTGTGATTTCTTTGCCTTCACACCAGCTTTTCTGATGCTGTGCTTACAACCTTTTGGTAAGGGTCTATAGGGTTTTACTATGTAAGTTAGACTCATAGTGATCCGGCTGTGTTCAGCTTCCAGAGAGCTGGGATTATAGGCATGCGCCAACACTCCCAGTCTTGTGCTTATAACTTCTATTACAGAAAAAAAAAAAAAAAAAAAACAAGTTTCTGTGTTATATGGATTTTGGGGGTCCCATTTAAATAGTTGAAGTTGAATTTATTGATCTCAGGAAAGATTAAAAGGCTGGGTGTGGTGATGCATACCTGCAGTCCTAGCATTTAGGAGGCTGAGGCAGGAGGCGCGCCATGAGTTTGAGACCAGCCTGGGATACGTAAGTGAGTTTAAGGCCAGTCTGCACTACATAGTGAGACCCTGTCTCAGGAAAAAAAAAAAAAAAAAAAGTGTGTGTGTGTGTGTAAAGACTGTGTCCAACTTGATTGTACTTTTATCTTCTTTGGCCTTTTTAGTCTGAAAGAGGTATTAGCCAGGCTCCATCACCTCTTGCTTGTGTCTCTGCCTGTCCAGCTCGCGGATGATTGCTGTCCAGAGCAAGATGACCGAGCGAGCACTGGAGCTCCTTTGTTTGCCTGAGGGACAGCCCTGTTACCTGCTGGATATTGGGTGAGCTCCTGGGTCCTGGTTATCATCATCCTGGTGGTGGTGGAAAGTGTGCTGCTCAACTCTTTTTAAGTCTCTGTGTCTTCCAGCTGTGGTACTGGGCTGAGTGGAGATTACCTCACGGAAGAGGGACACTTTTGGGTGGGCATGGACATCAGCCCTGCCATGCTGGGTGAGTGTGTCCTGTTTTATCACCAGAACCAGCTACTGTCATGAGTATGAACTGCCATGTTTGTCGTATCCTTGCTTGTGTCCTTTCTCTAATGTAGATGCTGCACTGGACCGAGAACCGGAGGGAGATCTTCTTCTCGGGGACATGGGCCAGGGCATTCCTTTCAAACCTGGTTCCTTTGATGGTTGTATCAGGTGAGAATCTTCACTGCTAGCATGTAATCTTATAGGCCAGTTCTTTCTAAGCCTAGCCAGAGAGCAGAAACATACAGGATACTTAAAGTATATGTCCTTTGGGATTTTCAAGCTAGTAAGTTCAGAGGAGCACCCCTGCCCTTTTTCTCCCTTTATATTCCAAAACTGTCTACTTTGATGATCAGTTGGTGTTGTCAGATGTGGGCACCTGGATTCTGCCTCTGCCTTGTATGTGCTAGGGGTGGAGTTAGGGTGCAGCCTTGGAGTGTCTAGGAGCCATCTTGTGGCCCAGCCACCATCTTTTGGGGCCTTTGCAGTGTCCCTCCTCAGATAGCTGCCACTTCCTGCTTTCTGGGTCCCTAGCAGCCATCTGGTTTTCGGCTTTTCAAAGCTCTAGTAGAGAGTTGCTGGGACTTCTCTTCTTTGGCATTAGAGCTTTACTTGGTTATTGGGGTGGGTCACATTTTGAAGATGTGTACTGTGCTCTGATAACCAGCCTTAGGAGACTGAAACTCCTGTTAGAAATTTGAAGTTTTCTTTCCGTCTGGCATTTAAGGTAGTGTTCTGTGCCTGGGGGTGGATGTCAGGAATAGAAGAGAAAGGCAGAATTGTATGCTGGGGAGCTCTCCTTGGGTGGGTGAGCCTAGGTTGAGAGACAGGATATGGAGATAGGATCTGGGTGAGGAGTAAATATTTAGATTTGAAGATTTTGTTTTTGTTTTTTGAAGATTTTCATATGTGTAAGAGTAAGATTGAGATTGAAGCGCATTTCTAAGGTAGAAGCAGTGTTTTGGTAATGATTACATGATATTTCCAAAGCTGCAAAAACAGACAAACAAACACAACCACTTAAGGCCAGTAGTGTAAATTTGAAGAGTAAATAGTCCTGTGTGTGCTGGAGATTGAAGCCCTGTGCATGGTAAGTGTGTTACTAAACTGGGCCTCCACCTCAATTCTTCGTTTCTTTCTAGTTTTGAGACTTGATAGGACAAGCTTTTTTTTTCCTTCTTCAATTTGCACTACCCTGTAATCCAGCACATGGGAGGCTTAGGCAGAAGGAGCACCACAAATTCAGGATCAGCCTGGGGCTCCGCCCTGAGGCCCTATTTTTTTTTAGTGTATTTGATAGAGGGTCTACAGGGTCTCACTACATAGATCGGACTCATAGTGATTCTCCTGTTTTCAGCCTCCCAAGCACAGGGATTACAGGTGCGTGCCACCACATCCAGTCTCAGTCACCATCTCAGCATGACCTGGGGTAGGGCCAGCATGGCAAGCTGGGGATCAAACCCTGGCAGCTGCATTCTGCCTAAGCAGGTGCTTTAGTCTGCTGAGCTATCTGGCTGGCCTGAGACCCTGTTTTAATAATTTTTTTTGCCCTACATAGGCCCTTGCCTAGGGTTCTGTGGAATACTTGGGAGGAAAACACAGGCCTTGATTGGTAGATTTAAATTGTTCTGCTATCAACTTTATGTTCCTGATACCCATATGTGTACACTTCAGTTTCACATATAGCTAGAAATGAGGTGTGCACATTTTCCAAAGGTTTTTAAACTAATTTATAAGCTCAGTAATAATTATAAATGGTTAAGTTCTTCTACATCCTTGCTAGCCATCCCTGCTTTTTTAAATTTTTTTTTTTCTAGGTTTTTTTTTTTTCTTTTGACAGGGTCTCACTATGCAGCCCACATTCATAGTGTTCCTCCTGCTTTCTGCTTCCCTAGTGCTGGGATTATAGGCGCGCACCGCCACACCCGGACTCCATCGCCTGCTCAGCGCACCCGAAGGCGGGGCATGCGGAACCAGGGGATTGAACATCCCTGCTTGTTGAGCCGGGCGTGGTGGCGCATGCCTGTAATCCCAGTACTCAGGAGGCTGAGGCAGGAGGACTGTTGTGAGTTCGAGACCAGCCTGAGGTACAAAGTGAACTTAAGTTCAGGCCTGAACTGCATAGTGAGACCCTGTCTCAAAAAGACAAAAAAAAAAAGAACATCCCTGCTTGTAATCTTGTTTTTTTTTGGTACAGTGTCTCATTGTGCAGCTTGGACTTGTAGTGATCCTCCTCTCTCGGCCTCCCCAGTGCTAGGATTACAAGTATCCACCACCATGCCTGGGCTTGGTGACCAGCACAATGCAGTGCTAGTATGGCATGTGGAACCAGGGCACTTAGACCTCTGAGCTATATCCTTAGCCCATTCCTGCTTTTAAAATTATCTGTGTGGGCTAGAAATGTGGCTTGGTAATAGAACACTTTCCAGCATGCTGAAGGCCCTGGGTTTGATCTTAGCCCTGTAACTAAAGGAAAAAAAAAAAAAGAGATTATGTATGGCTTATGAGGTACTGTAAGTCAGTTCTGGCCTCGTGTGGGCTGTGTGTGAGGTATCGTGGGTCCTGGAGCTGTGTGGGGGAGTGCTGCGCACAGGAGCACTCTGAGCACCAGAAGGGCTGGGTGGCATTTGTGGTCAGGGCTTGTCTGCTCAGTGAGAGGACAGTGTGAGGAGAGCCCAGGCACAATGTGAAAGGAGCATAGACGCTCACAGAGATGTGTGTGAGATTTCACAGGAGATGAGGTGGGGTGGCATGGGCTCTCAGAAAGCTTTTTGATGGGTCTGAAAAAGTTGTGGCTTTTCTGGTAGACAGGAGCTAAGGAGTGACAAGATCTGATCTCTCCATTGGAAAGATTCTTGCTGGCAGAAGTACAGCCAGCAGGGAAGGTGCTGAGGATATTTTTTTATAGTTGAATTTCTTTTGTTTTTTGTTTTGTTTTTGAGACAGGTTGGCTTTGAACTTACTGGCCTCAAATTTGTGGCAGTCCTCCTGCCTCAGTCTCCTTAAGGCTGAGATTACAGGTGTGTGCCACCACACCAACTACTGAGTTGTTCACTGGGGAGGGGGTAGGTGCTGAGGCAGAGGAGAGAAGCAGAGAGCAGGAGAGGTGGCGGATGGAGTTCTGTGGCTCTGTGCTCTTGGCAGAGAAGCAGGATCAGAAGGGTGGGTGGGGACCAGCACAGAGGCTCTCGGGTGCAGCAGAAGGACCCAGCTAGGGGTAGCGAGTGAGTGGCAGTCAAATGTGCATCCTGTGGTTAAGAGAGAGAAGAGGCTGCGTGAGCAGAGATGGTACTGACGTGAGTCATGGAGGTCCCCTCCACACTGGCTGGAGGGAGAAAGTGAATACTGCCCCTCTACACGGCCTGATGGTTCTGGTTGTCAGGTGGCCAGGAGGACCAGCAGCTCCCAAGAAGGGAGCAATGGACACAGGATCAGGATCCCTGGGGACGATGCAGAGTCCTGAAGGGGTGGAAGGGCGGTAAGGAGAAGGGGTTGGAGGACCCCTCCTGACACCTCTATTCCTTTTCAGCATTTCTGCTGTGCAGTGGCTCTGTAATGCTAACAAGAAGTCTGATGTTCCTGCCAAGCGCCTGTATTGCTTTTTTTCTTCTCTGTATTCTGCGCTTGTGAGTATGAAATCTGCTGCCCATCTGGGCTGGCTGCCTATCCCTGCCTCGCCCTGCAGTTGAATGAGAGAGTTGAGGGGTCCCATGATGGGAAGGCCACTCAAGTAGGACCACACTGGGGGGCAGGGCCTCATTGTGGTGATTTCTTTTCTGGCCCTGAGCCTGAACAGAAGGCCGAGCTCACTGGGCTGATGTTTCATCAAGCCAGAAAACAGTGATGTCAGTGTTGGAAACCAGCTCACTGAGTTCATCTAGGCTACTGCTGTTGGCCACCATTCATGTGTTCTCTCTGCTGATCAGTTTTCTTGATGGACTCCCTGCTTCTAGGGATGAACCCAGGGCCTTCTGGAGACAAGGTCTCACCAAGTTGCCGAAGCTGGGCGATTTATTATTTTTTTTAATTTACTTAATGACTGGGCATTTTATATATATATATATATATATATATATATATATATATATATATACACACACATATGCATATATATATGTGTTTTGGGGGGTTTTTTTTGGCAGAACTGGGGATTGAACTCAGACCCTCATGCTTATTCCACTGAGCCATCTCCTCGGCCCCAAAGAAAATTTTCTCTCTTTTTTTTTTTTCAGAACTGGGATTGAACTCAGGCCCTTGCACTTGCCGGGAAAGTGCTTGAGCCATCTCCCTGTAGCTGGACATTTTAATAAGTTGTTTGGGGGTTATGAACTGCATGGAGTGGGGGGCAGAGAAGTTTTTTTATTTTGTATTTTTTTGTAGTGGGGATCAATCTCAGGATCTTGTGCTTGCCAGACAGGCACTTAGCCCCTGAGCTATCTCCCTGGCACTAGAAGTTTTGTACAGCACAGAAGACGCCATCCAGAGTGTATGTCTTACCTTTACAGCAGGAATGGTGTACATTTTAGTTGGTCACTGAGAGATGGGGGGTTAAGGTTCCTGTGAGGAGTTTCTTTTACATTTCTGAGGACTGGAGCAAGTTTATCTAGAGGCCTAGAACCACGAGGGAACCCAATAGTCTATGCCAATGGGCTCTACCTTGTCCCCCATTGATCCTTCTTTCTGGTGCTTAGTTTCCTTCTCTGCCAACACTGAGTGCCAGCAGTTAGCTCTGGAGCTGATGGTATCTGCATCCCTAGGAACACTGCCTCAAACATAATGGGAGCTCTGTGAATATTTAATGAGCAAAGGCAGGAAGTGTCCCAGTCTGATCCCACAGGGCGTCCGTGAGGTGGTGATGTCTGTGTTGCTTTCAGGTCCGTGGGGCCCGGGCTGTCCTGCAGCTGTACCCAGAAAACTCGGAGCAGGTAAGCCCTTGGCTGCTGGGCACAATAAGCGGGTGACTGAATGCTGGTGGGCTGTGTGCTCCTCATGGAGTTGTCCTCTTGGTGTCGGGAGGTGACTGATGGCTGGAATAGAGGAAGTAAGTAGCCAGAGGGCCTGGGACCCATGATGGCACATTTGGTGACCTGCTCCTAAGGGCTGGTATCTGGGGGGGTGATAGTATTTTGATAGACAAGAGGATGTTACAGAGAGCATGACAGGATTTCCTTATTTCTATGCCAAGAAACAGAGATGGTGAAGGGTCGGGGGGTCTGCAGTAGAGGAGGGGACCCCAGCAATAGGAGTTAGGACTGATGAGTTGGGAATCAGGAAGGCTAGATCTAGACAGGTGATGAGCCTTCCCTGACCAGTAGTGTGAATGAGTGGCTCCCAATTCATTTCTTGGGATTAGAGTGGAGCCCCATCTCTGAGCTAGAAAATGAGAGTGGGGCAAAGTGCTTTGTTCTGTAATTCCCCTGAGGGAGCTGTGACTTGACGGCTGGCCCACATTCTGCTGTGTGGCTTTCAAGGACTAAGAGACTTTCTGTCACCAGGCAGGGTGACTGAAAGGGAGTGTAGCCTGACTCGGTCTGCACTCCTTTAAATACCAACTAAAAGACAATTCCCTCATACCTTTTTTCTTTTATTGTGGTACTAGGGATTGAACCTAGGGCCTTTACACTGAGCTGTATCCCCAGGCCTTTTAAATTTTATTTATTTATTTAATTTTAGAGGGGCAGGGTGAAGGTGAAGGTTCTGCATCTCCAGCCCGACACCTGCCCTTCTATCCACAGTTGGAGCTCATCACAACCCAGGCCACCCGGGCTGGCTTCACGGGCGGTGTGGTGGTGGATTATCCTAACAGTGCCAAAGCAAAGAAGTGAGGGTGGGGCTGTGGGGGGTGGGCGGGGGGTTGGGGGTGAGACCTCATGAGCCAGTCCTCACCCTGGGTTCTCTTGTTCCAGGTTCTACCTCTGTCTGTTCTCTGGGCCTTCTGCCTCTCTGCCCAAGGTGAGGAACATGGCCTGCAGGCTTGGGAAAATACGCCTGGGAAGATACTGGCAGAGCAGCTGAGCCAGCAGCTCAGAGCCCCACAGGCCTGAGTACTCTGGGTCTAGAGGTGGGGCCTGGGTCTGGTGCTTGCTGGAGGGGTTGTGGCCTGGACACACAGCACTGGGGTGGGCAGATTGGGTAAGAGCTCCAGAGGGATCAGAGACCGCTGTGGTTCCTGCAGGGGCTGAGCGAAAATGAGAATGGAGAAGAGGCCACAGGGTCCAAGTTCACCAAAGACAGGTAAAGTAACTGAACGCCATCAGGTCAGCCTGTGTGTCTCTGTTTCCCTGGGCCTCAGGTAGTGCCACTGTGGAGGTGACAGTATGGCACTATAGGCCTGGCTCCCTCTGTGAGCCCGTGCCTGCCCCTCCCTGTGCCATGCTTGGCCTGCCATCCATTCCTCCTCCACTCTTGCCTTGCACCCATCTGTCTGTGCTTCCTCCCTGTGTCCCAGAGATCCTCTCCAGAGAGCCCAGAGCAGCTCCTGGATTCCCTGGGCCAGGTGTCCTGGGCAGCAGGTTCCTTGTGCCCATCACCTCTTGCTTCCTCTCCTCAACCCTCAGTTGTGTCCCATTGCCAAGGGTTCTCGGCACGCCCACCCCAACTTCACCTTGCCAAGTCACCTCCCCACTCTCCTTCCCTTCTCTGCCGAGCTCATCCGACCCGCCAGCTTGGATGGGTCTAAGATGCAGTTGTGTCCTCTTGATACCTTTGCTTTCCCCACTGACTGCTGGCACTGTCTGCCTCTCCAGCCGCTTCTTCCCCTGCTGTACTCTTAGCTGTACACCTTTAAATACCCACTGAAAGACAAGCCCCTAATACCTTTTTTTGTATGTATGTGTGGTACTGGGGATTGGACCTAGGACCTTTACACTGAGCTACATCCTTGGGCATTTTAAATGTTATTTAAGGGCCAGCTAGATGACTCACTGGACTGAGTGCCTGCTTAGGCAAGTGAAGGGACAGGGCCTAGGTCCCCAGCACCACCTGCCTCCCTGTCCCCACCCCAGGCAGCTGAGCCCCCACTCCGGTGCTGTATGGTGGTGCACACCTGTAATCCCAGCCCCGCTGAGAGCACGAGGATCACTACAAGTCTGAGCTGTGTAGTGAGAGCCTGTACCAAATACATTAAAAAATAAATAAATAAAAATAAATTTTACTCATTTAATTTTAGTGTTTTGAGACATTGTCTTGGTATATAGTTCAGGCTAGCCTTAAACTCACTATGTAGCCCAGGCTGGCCACAAACTCAGTGATTCTACAGCCTCAGCCTCCTGAGTGCTGGGATTACAAGTAACTGCCACTATGCCCAGATTTATTTTTTATTTTGAAACAGACCCTGATGAAGTTACTAGGTTGCCCTCGTTGGGCTTGAACTTGAGATCCTCTTGCCTTAGCCTCCTGAGTGTGCTGGGATCACAGGTGTGCACCCAGATGGCCAGCTGCCCAAATGTCACACCTGGCCAGGTATGTAACTCAGTGGAACAGCACCTGCCTGGCAAGTGCAAGACCCTGAGTTCAATTCCAGGTACAGAAACAAAAAAATCCCAAGCAAATGTCACACCTCTCCGACCTGCTAGCCGTTGCCCTAGTGTCTGTGCCTGGCCTTTCCCTGGGTATCTCAAACCAAGCCGAGCCCTTGGCTCTCACTTTCTAGGTTTCCTCTGCATACCACCTGGCTTCCTCCTCACAGCCAGCTCCCTCACCAGCAGGTCCTGCTGTCCCTTCCCTCTGTGCATGTCTCCAGTCTTCCTCCTTCTTCTGGGCCCTTGTCCCCACCCCTGCCTGCCTCACTGCATGTGAGGCTCCCTGCTAGCAGTTCATTTTTTACATGGCAGCAAGACTGTCCTGTCTTCTTCCTAACATGTAGGCCATATCTCCTCACTTCTCAGCCCTGTATCTGCAGCTGCGTTGTCCTTCCCTTTAGCCCAACCCTCACTGTGGCATACCATGCGTTTTTGTGTATGAGTCACTGTTTAGATGCCCAGCTACAATGATGCCTCAGTGGCCTTGACTTCTCTGGCGTTGGGAAGTCTTTTTAGGAAGGGGGAGATTTTGTCCTGCTCGATGTGACTGGTGAGTTGTAAGACTTTGCACATCAAGAGGAAAAGCAGGCAGAAATGAGTGAGTTGGGGTGGCTGGCTCCCCAGTACAAAAATCCCGAGTGTTGGGTCAGGGAGATAGCTCAGTAGAATAAGCGCTTGCCAGGGCCTGAGTTCAATCCCCGGTTCTACCAAAAAAAAAAAAAAAAAATCCCAAGTGTTCCTATGGCCACCCTGGCTTATGTCACTGACCCGTGGCTCTCCACAGTCATTTCTTGGCCTCCCCAGCCATCTTTTGGGGACCCGGGCCTCTTGCAGATGTCTGCGCTCCTAGAGAGTGCCCATCCTCTGCTGGAAAGGGCAGGCCTGCTTCCTCTAGATGCTTCCTCTAGCGTCTTAGGTCCCTTTTGTGCTCTCACTGGTGTCTGCTGACCACATGTCTCTTGCATAGATGGGCTAAGCCTGTCCCCACCCACTCGAGAGGGGTGGTGCTGGCATGGATAGCACTGTGCCTAGGGCAGAGGGCTCAGCCATGCGCCTCATCCTCCAGCAAGCAGACAGAAATGAGGGTGTGGGCATGCATAACTAGGGGCTCCTGTTGATGCCTCTTCTGCCTAATCAGATTGCAGACAGCTTTAATAAAAAGGTGGATTAGGAGCCCATTTTAATCTGGTCTGCATTTCTTATTGCTTTGTTTCCTATGTCATTGCAGCCCCTATCCCAAACTGCACCTCTGTGCTGCTGGCCACTGTCCCTGCCTCCTTTATTCCTGGCCTCTCCCTGGCTTCCCTGCTCCATTTGTCTCCCTGATGCCTGTTCCTCTCCTCAGTGGCTCATGTCCTGTCCCCATTTACTGCTCTGCCCCATGTGTGTGCTTCCTGTGTGACCTTGGGTCTATGTCTCTTGCCGTTTGCTTTGGGCTGGCCTAGCAGGCCCCTGAGTTCCAATGACGCTCACTGGTTGCCCACATTTGTTTGTCTGCACTGTACCCCCCTCAGGGCCTTGTGGCCCTTCCAGCAGTTGGTGCTCATATCCTCTCCCCTACTTGTGTGGCCTCCTCGAAGTCCCCCTGTGAAGCCTTCTCCAGACACCCTGAAGTCTAGACAGTGTCTCATTGTTGTCAGGTGGATCTCCCACTGCCCCCAGAAGGAACAGAGTCCATGCTGGTGTCCAGCCTGCCCTGAGTTTCTCTTTCCTCAGAGCTCTGCGTCAGTCCCACATAGCCATCCTGTAGGTGCCAGCTCCGCTAGTCTTGTCCTGGTCTCTTGTCAAAGCCCTTGGGCCGGGAAGGCCAAGGCTGCTTCCTGAACACCAAGGCTGAGCCTGCAGGAGCTCCTATGGAGGATGCCTGTGGTGATCTCCTGCAGGCTCCATGGGGAGCTTCCTGTGTGACTTGGGGCTATCTCTTGCCATTTGCTTTGGGCTGGCCTAGCAGGCCCCTGAGTTCCAATGACGCTCACTGGTTGCCCACAGCATGCTTGTCAGGTGGTGACGTGGCTTGTGGGAGCCTGGTTTCCTCTCTTCTCAGGGCCTGTCACCCCTTGTGCTGGTGGAGATCCCTGTGCTCCTCAGCCGGGGCTGGAGGCCGAGATCAGCCCTGGAGGAGCATCGTCAGAGCTGTCGCGAGTGGGCAGCCTTGTTTTCCTGCCTCTGACAAGTGTGGTGGCTGGAAACTCGCTACAGCAGGCACGCTGAGCCCTGGAGGGGTCCTGCCGCCTTGGGCCTAGCTCCTGGCCCAGCCCACTCCCTGTAGGCTCTGCCACAGGTGGTACACATACACACTGGCCATGAGGTGGGGGGGTGCACATCCCACCCTCCTGCTACACAGGCGCCCTAGCTGGGGCATCATACAGGAAAGGGGTGGCCAGGGAGGGGACTGTTGAAGGCAGAATGGAACAGTGGAAACCAGGGGTGTCTGCACCCACCCACCTCAGAAAGAAGCTCACCCCCACAGGGATGAAGGGGTCGCAGTGAGCAGCTGTTGGTCATCACAGCCTTCTTGACACAGGGCGCCGCATGGGCTGGCACGGCGGGGCATGCTGAAGAAGAGCCGAGAGTGGGTGCTAGAGAAAAAGGCGCGCCGACGGCGGCAGGGCAAGTGAGTACTGGGGCACGGGCTAGGGAGGCCACCGACTGGGGTGGGGGTCCTGCCTGTGGCCACACTGAGACCCCGCTCCATCCTCGCACAGGGAAGTCCGGCCCGATACCCAGTACACCGGCCGCAAGCGCAGGCCCCACTTCTGAGCTGCACACCTGCCCCCGCCGCTGACAGCGGGGTGCTTCAGAAGAGTTCTACAGTTCTAAGAATATTTTTTCTAAAAAAGTTTCCAAGACTTTGTTATTTTACTCTAAAATAAAAGCAAAAAGCCACATTTTTTGGAACTTGAGACTCAAAGGCAGGAACTGGGTTTGAAGAACCAAGATGGAGAAAACATCCATTTAAGCCTGAGCAGAGCTCAAGCGCGGCCCTCAGGCCAGGCTCCTGTGTGGCTGTCTTCTGTGGCATAGTTGGGCATCGGGGTATGCGGTGTCTGAAAGCCCCCACACTCCATGGCCTCGGGGGCGTCCCCTGCCCCATTGGAAGTGCTGAGGTGGTGGGGGAGCCCTGCTCTGGATCGTGCAGCAGGCTGGCAAGACTTGGTGTCCCTGAGGGATTCAGGGCAGAGGAGGCGGGACAGGTAGAGGCCTGATGGTGTGGGACCCTCGGGGGCCCCACAGCAGCGGAGACCTTCAGGGCCGAGGCTTAGGCCACAGAGCTACCCGAGTGGGGTTTCCCCCGGTGTTAGACTGCAGGCTGGCCACCTCAGGGGGTCGGGCTGGGGCTTGGACAGGTCCACCCTGTCCCAAGCGTGGCTTGCAGCTTGGCTGTTGTGGGGCTGGAATCCCTGGCCTCCAGGCTCCTTCCCCAGTGCCCCACGCCCTAGGGCTAGGCTGCAACACTGCAGTCAGACATATACAAATGTTTATTCTACATAAAAATTTCACAAAATGGGCAGCTGGTTGTACCAAGACCTTTGGTGAGGGGCGGAGGGAGGAGGCAGCAAGGGCAGTGGTCACAGTCACTGGGCAGGAGCGAAGCCGAGAAAAGGTGGGGTGCAAACACGGCCCCGCCCCCGCGCATGCGCCTGCGTGCACCTCCCGCCAGTCCAAGAGGGGGCATGGGTGGGGCGGTTTTCAGGGTGCCCCAAGGCTGGCTGCTGAATACTGCATCGCATCGGAGACACCTGACACCACGTGGCACATCAAAGGGGGCAGCAGGGCAGGATGAGACTGCAGGCCTGAGTGACGTCTGATTTCCCGAGAGGAGGACCCCTGTCCCAAACATGCAACACTGGCTTTCAAACCTGACAGACCTTTGGGGACAGCGGCTGCTGTGCCGCCAGCTCAGAGAGCACAGGCAGTGCAGCCCAGAGGGCTTCAGGATGCGGGGAGGGAGGCTATGGCGGAACCCGCCGGCTTTGCCCACGTAGGGTAACAAGCCTCCTGGCAGTGGTTAGCAAAGAGAGGCTTAGTGCTGGGTTGTCCCTCAGGGCCACCCCTCCCCTGGAAAGCAGCACCATGTGGCCAGCTGGTCCCCACCCTTTGGGCTCGGCACTGAGGAGACAGCTGGAGAGGATGGGGGTAGGGAGGATGGGCAGGGAAGGTGGGTATGGATTGAGTCCAGAGTGGGCTTCGAGCCCAGGGAAGTGTGGACCCCAAGTAAGGGTCTGACAACTTGGACCAGGCCCCAAGACTCCTGCAGGGACCCATCCGTAGCCCTGCTGCGCTCCACCTCTGCACAGACACACACTGTCACAGATCATGCACACATGGGCCAGGGCAGGCTGGGGATGGGGCCCTGGGGAGAGGAGCAGGGCGGATGGGAGTGAGGGTGTCCGAGCCAGAAGGGGGAGGGCAACCCTGCCAGGTGGTAGCAACCAGGGACCTCCATGGGATGGCCGTCCGGACAGAAATGGCAGGTGGGACTCTATCCAAAGATGCCTCCGATGGTGGAAGCAATGACAATGCCCAGGATCACACAGCAGATGATGATCATGATTTTCTTCTGCAAGGGGAAGGAGAAGTCTCAGTGGGCAGCTGGAGAGGGGGAAGGCTGAGGGCTGAATTGGGGCCCTGGGGTGGACAGGTGACAGCCTATGGTCAGCTTCCAGATGCAGGGGGCAGGCAGAAGGGGCGGGGCTGAGGGATAGAGCTGGGGCACCAGCGGGTACTGGGTGCAGCTTAGGCTGAGTTGGCAACTCACCCGGCGTGCCTTGCTCTGATACTTGACGGCCTTCTTGGTGTCAGAAACAGCCCGCTCCACGTAGTCCACCGCATGCTCCACGTTGTACTCGATCCTGTCAATCATCTCCCCCTGTGGGGCCAGGGGCACCCAAGCTCCAGAGGGCTCTCTTCTTGGGGTGGGGAGCAGGCTTGGGGAGGGGCCTCAGGGAAGCACCCTGAAGGCAAAGAGAGAAAGGTGAAGAGGTAAGGCCAGGCTGCCAGTACACCCCTGTGCCCAGGGCAGGCCCTAGCCAGGGCATGGAGAGCACAGGGCCTGGAGCAGCCCCCTCCCTGCAGAGCAGCTGTCCAGGGGTGGGGCGGGCCATGCAGTCTCAGCCAAGTGGGGACCATGCATCAATGCTCAGCCCCCAGCCTGGTTTGAGGAGGGAGGCAGAACAGGTAGCCTGGAGTCTGAGCCTACCCTGGCTGTCACTCTCAAGGTAGCCATGCTGAACCCTCCCAGATATGTTGTTTAAGATCCACAGACAGCCCCAGAGCTCTCTTGAGCACTGTATTCTCATTTCATCATCCTCCTGGTGACCAATAAGACCATGACACAGACCCAAGGCCCCACCAACAGTGGATCTCCCTCTCCAGTTCAGATGCCTTCACAGTATCTATATCACTGTGGTCTGCATCTCACCAGGACACAGCAGCAGCTTCCTACTGCTAAGCTCACATCACTCCCGTGCTCAAGCCCCTCAACCAAGCTGGGCATGGTGCTGCATACCCATAATGCCAGCATTCAGGAAACTGAGGCAGCAGGAGCTGGGCTTTGACTGAGCCTGGGCAGCTTAGCAAACGCAAGGCCAGCCTAGACCACACAGTGAGACCCGGTCTCCAGAAACAAAAATGAAAAGAAAAACAAGAGCCTCGGGACTCTACCAAGAGGTTACAGCAAGCAAACTTCTGCCCCTCCCAACCCCCAAGTAATGCAAAGGCCTTGGAGGCCACAAAAATATCTTCACGTCACCCACACTACAGAGGCCCAGGCACTGTTGGCTCTGGAGGCAGCCCTGATACCCTCAAGAGAGCACTCCGAGGAGTACAAAGCTCCCCTGCCACAATGAGGACAGACAAGATGCAGATGTTCATTATGGGTGTCAAGGTAACAAGTACCAGACTGAACAGGTGACAAAGAAGCTCTCTGACAGTGTGGCAAGGTCATCGTGTCCCCACAGGGAGAAAATGGCCTGTGCTTGGCTGGCTTATGATTATATTGCCACCAAAACTAGGATCAACTAAACTGAGTCCAGATGGCTAATTCAAAATATATATTTTCACCACTTAAAATAATAAAACAAAACAGGGTATGGCGGTATGCATACTCTAAAAGGCTGAGGCAGGAGGATCCCAAGTTGGAGCCCATGCAGGGCAACTTAGTGACTTAATGAGAACTTGTCTGAAAAAGGCCAGGGAGGGGCTGAAGAGACAGACAGCTTGGTGATCTCAGGACCTGCCTGGCAAGCACCAGGATCTGGGTTTGATCTCTGGTACTACATGCCATGCCGGCCTTACATGGAGCCAGCCACTGAAACCAGGTGTAGTGGCACGCACCTGTAATCCCAGCACTGGGGAGGCTGAGACAGGAGGATTGCTGCAAGTCTGAGCTTATAGCAAGACCCTATACCAAATAAATAAAAAAAATAAAGGATTAAAATCCCTAGCAGCTAGCAAGATAGCTCAGTGGTCTAAAGCCCCTGCTTAGGCAAGCTTAGGCAAGTGCGCAGGGACCCCAGTTCAATCCCAGGCACATGCCATGCCATCCCTGACCTCAGGGTGGGCCGAGCCAACCCCCCCAAAAAAATTCCTAATCTCTTGTCCCGCCAAAAAGGACCCTTCATTCACTTTGCCTCCACCAGCACCTCTCCTTGTGCTCCAGCATACAGACCTTTTTCCTCTGATGCTGCCCTTTCACCAACAGCTGTTGCTCTCCATAGCAGCCCCTAGCTATCCTGCTCGCTGCTACACCCCCAGTCCTGGATAACCAGCTCATCCCAGTAGCACTTGATAAAGAGATGACTAAGGGCAGGGGTGGGTAGGAGGGGCCATGCAGGGCCTGGGGTCCTGGAGGGCCAAGCACAGCCATGCAGAGGGTCCTGCAGGAGCCCTGAGGTGCTTCCCATAGCAGATGCTTGGTTACCTGAGCACTTGGTCCCTCCCAGCAACGCAGCATGTTGGGCAGAAATGGCAGGGTTAGGGCACCCCAGGTGCTGCTGTGGGCAGGTGGGGGGGCGTGGCCTGGGCACCTACCTGGCTCTCGACCAACATGGCCATGTCCATGAACATATCGTGCAGCTCTCGGATGCTGTTCTCCAGCTTGATGATCTCACTGTGCCGGGTCTCAATCTCGCTCAGCGCCTGCTTTGAGATGCTGGAGTCCATGATGATCTGGGAGCGGGGAACAGGAGCTGAGACCCAGAGGCCTGGCCAGGGCTTGGGAAGTAGGGGACCAGGACAGGGAGGATGGAAGGCAGCTGG
>PVKA01023913.1:0-34971 GCA_004027165.1 Ctenomys sociabilis
CTCCTCGCTCCCCCGCCCATCGTGTCTGCCAAGATGGCGCCTACACCCGGCTTCCGGGTTCTTGTTGCTGTGCCTTAACCCCTCCTATTTAGAGAAAAGCCCGCCGTTTTTATGATCCTGCCAATAGCATCTGTCTGTAAAATGAATATAGCTTGCTGTACCAGGAAATCTGTTGTTGCTTGCACGTAGGACGTCCAGCGAGCGGACGCATGTAGAGGCTTGCACCCGATCCATAAAGGCTCACTAACCTGCATTTTGGTGTCTGAGTGTCTTCTTCCGTGGGACGGGAGCGGCGCCGGACAGTGCTTGATCCCATGGAACTGTGTGCCTAACAGTGACAAGTTTTAGTCTATGTCTTCTGCCACAATTAGAAAAAGCAGAGGGCTCAAAAAGAGGAGGAATATCTTATAAAATTATAGCACTCTCTTGCTAACTTCAGTTTTTGGATCTTTAGGTCCATTTACAGGATCTAGATTTTTTTTTTTTTTTTTCGGAACCAGGGATTGAACTCAGGCCCTTGAGCTTGCCAAGCGTTTTTTCTACTGAGCTATCTCCCTGGCCTAGATTTTTATAAAATATTCAATATGAGATCTTTCACATTTGTGAGGTTTATTTTAATCCCTTATAGTTTTTCTGAGACCTGGTCATCAAAATTACTTATTAAACTCTATAAATCCATAAATACAAATTTCTGGGCTCAGGCCCAACCTGGTTGAATCATAATCTCCAGGAAGAGAGGCCAAAAAATTAGTATTTAAACAGGTGCTTGAGAGGATCCTTATGCAGCAAAAGAATATTAATCCCCTGTTGGCCCCAGCTTAATCTTTTCCTCCTTCAGTTCTGGGCACAGGCTGATGGGAATTAGGCAGAGAAAAAAAATTATCCTTTCAACAGATAACTGGAAGATGAATCTGGGGAAATAATACTTCCAATAATTTATGAGAAGATCTATTAAGCCACTTGCAAAACATGATGAGGGAGTGCTGGTAGTTATAAATATTGAAATTATTACCATCTTTGGTAAATGAGAATTCAGCATTAGGTACTATTGAATTAAAAAATAAAGAACATTGATAGTTCTAGCACTAAATGTGTGGACCAATTTTTATACATTGGTTTTCACTGTTATGTTTACATAAAATTATTAACAGTAGTTATATATTAATACATTCCTATTAGTTTACTAACTATTTATTCAAGTGCCTTTCACGAGAACTGTGTTGGTTCTGTATACAGAATAAGTGCAATGCAACACATTAAATTTCAAGTCAGCACAAAGTGTTTCTCAATCTGAATGTTCACAGTTATGAACATATTTGCCTCATTAGACCTTCAGACAGCAACAGTGGTTCTAGAGTTATTGAAAGAGAAGTTCAGTAGAGTATTTTCCATTATAACAGATTTTAAAAGTATTTTAATATTTATTTGGTACAGAGTCTCACTACACAGATGGACTTGCAGTCATCCTCCTATCTCAGCCTCCCTAGTGCTGGGATTACAGGTGCGCACCACCATGCCAGGTTTCCATAGCCAGCATGGTGTGCCCTTCTGGGGCCTACACTGCATGCACTTGTTCTTGCCAGGCAAGTGCTTAGACTGCCAAGCTATCTCCCCAGCCCCAGAACAGATTGTTCAATGACAAATATTCTTTGCTTTGGACAAGAAGTCTTCCAGATTTTTATTTGCTTTTAAATTTTACACACACACACACACACACACACACACACACACACACACACACATATATATATATATATTACATTTTTCTTCTTCTATCCAACATTTTATTTCCTATGAAGTGTATTGCCAACCAACTGTTCTGTCAGTCCCCAAATTTTCCAAGAGCAGAACTTCCTGTGGTGAGCAAGGATCACTATAATTATCTCAGGCATGAAAATAAGCATTACACACTTACTGTTCATTACATTAAGAAAAATTGAACAAGTCACTGAAAGAACCTTAATAAGTGTGGCATGGCAACACATTACTTATTTAATGGAGCAATTTCTTCCCACCCACCACTTCTGCATTCTGGTGAAACAGTCTTATCAGAAAAAAGTCAGAGGGAAAAAAGGAGGAGCTAACTGTTTCCATGAAAGAATTTTGTGCCTGGAGCCCCTGCCTCAAGCCTGCCGAGCGAGTGAGAATTTTTGTGACTTTCCCAGCACCCGATCCACACAAGCTCGGTTTGGTGTGTGTGTGGGAGAGTCTTTGGCTTCTCCCCATGTGTGCCACGCCGTCCAGAGCCCCTGTCCTCAAGACCTCCAAGTGAGTGAATGGTCTGCCTGAGACACCCCGGACCGGCCTGCTCCACAGCTCCCTGGAACCCCTACCCCCAAGCCCGTCCAGCAAGTGAGAATTTTTGCGACTCTGCTGGCACCTTATCCACGCGAGTCCAGTTCGGTGAGTGTGTGGGAGAGCTTCTGTGCCCTCCAGTGCTCCCTGGACCAGAGACACAACAGAAGGGAACCACAGGCTCATAGCTGTACCAGAAGAGCTGCAGCAAAAAGGAACTGAACCCAACAGCTAGATCCAGGCCAGGCCTAACTGGATAATCTCAAACTTAATAGACTAGCACCTGAATCTCATTACGTGCTAAGGTTGTAACTGCACCAAAGCTCTACAATAAAGGTCAGAGGTCAGTGCTATACAAAATGACAAAGACAAGGAGCAAAATGCAATCTCAGGCTTTGACCCCACCAATAAGTACAGAGGACACTAGTTCAGCTGAAATGAATGCATTAATAGAGTCAGAAGCAAAGAAACAACAGCAGAAAGGTACAGAGGAACTCAGACCAGAATTAATGCCTGAAGGAAAAAAAGAAATTTTTGAATACATAGCACCTGAGGTAATGAATCAAATCCAGAAACGTATGGGGGAAATGCAATGCTCTCCCAGAACAATGGCAGAGAACACTATTCCAGCTGAAAAGTATGAGTTAAGAGCATCCCAAGCAAAGAACAACAGCAGAAAGGTAAAGAAAAATTCAAAGCAGAAATAATTTCTGAAATCAAAAAAGAATTCTTTGAAATCATAGCGTCTGAAGTAGAAAAACAATTCTGGAAATATATAGAGGAAACACAATTTGGAAAAAACTGCAGTAAATAGCTACCTCTAAAGAAGACATGGATAAAAAAAATAGAGGAGATCAGAAATATGAAGGATTCCTTGAATGAGCAATACAGAAAAGAAATACATCATGTGAAGCAAAGTCAAAGACATATGGGACAACTTAAAATCTCAATCATGAGCCTACAAAACCGTTTGAGTGAAAACAAAGAGTTTCAGAGCTTGAAGATGCTGGTGCAGCTAGTGAAAAGGTGAGAAAGGATCTCTTAAAAACAACAAGGATGCAGGGAAAAATGATCCATCAGCTGCAAGATGACACCAAGATGAACAATGTGAGATTAATTGGCATCAGTGTGAATGAAGGAGTCAATACAAATGATATAAAAAGAATATGGGCAGAAGTAATCACAGAAAACTCCCCAAATATGAGAAAATAACTTCAACCAAACTAAAAACATACTGAGACATATGATAGTCAAGATCCCAGAAATCCAACACAAGAATAATATACTGAAAGCTGCTAGAGAGAAGAAGCAGATAACATTCAAAGGAAAACCCATCAAAATTACCAACTTTTCTACACAAACCATGAAGGCAAGGAGAGCATGGAGCAGAGTTCTTCAAGTCCTACACGAAAACAAATTCCAGCCCAGACTATATACCCTGCAAAACTCTCTTTCAAGTTTGATGGAGAAGTGAAATACTTCCAAGAAAAAGAACAACTAAAGAATTTCATGATGACAAAGCCATCCCTTCACAGGCTGCTACAATGTAGCAGTAGAGAGACTACAGTGACCAGAACTCCATGAATGAGAATGGAAGAAACAAACTAAAAAGAATAGACAATTAAACACAGGGTACAAAGGAATAAACAACACCAGGTAAATATCATGACAAACATAAGTCAGTACATTTCAATTATAACCATCAATGTAAATGGACTCAATTGCCCAATTAAGAGAAATAGACTGGCACAGTGGATTAGGAAACAAAATCCAACAATATGCTGTATACAAGAAACATACTTAACTCAAAAGGACATTCATAGGCTCAAAGTCACAGGATGGAAAACAACAGTACATGCACCATGAAATAATTTTGTGAGGGTATTTGTCAAGGTGCAACCTGAGGAGCTATAGCCTAGTGGTCAGGCTTCCAACTTATAATTGAGGAGATGTTCCCCCTGGGACAGAAAGCCATCATCATAATCCCTATAGGCTTCTCTGTCACCAGTCCTCAATGAGGCAGGTAAGTGTGTCACACAGCACAATGCTGGGCTCAGCTGAGATGCAGTACAAGCATTCCTACAAGGAATGAAAACCTGGACTCTGCCAGGCCAGGGAACAGTATCTTGAGGGGAGTGGACATAAATACCTACTGAGCTTAACCAGTCGCTGTCTTTCCTATAGGAGTGAGGACTCAGGTCCAGGAAATAATAAGAACAACTTGAGCATAGTGTGCTATGGTGGAACAATTTATTTTACATAAAATGATAGTTATTTCATATTCTTCCTTTCAGAATTGATTTTCACAGGATGCATACACTCTCCCCTGGGTGTGTGTGTGTGTGTGTGTGTGTGTATGTGCATGTGTACACATTTGCATCTTACATTCAGGAAGGTGATTCTCTCCCTGAACCAGATGTGAGAGAAAGAAGGAAAGATATTGGCAATGGTTCTTAGCAAATGTGCCTGTCAGTTGTGGTAACGTTCAGTTCAAACTGCAACTGGAAGATTTTCCTGAGTTGTTGATCTCATACCTTTCGTTCTTTGAAGGCTGAATTTACAGCTATCCAAGTCCACATACACCTCTTGTTTTGTATTTTTTGATTACCCTGCAATAGGCTTGCTGCTGAGGGTCTGTGTGAAAATTCCAGTGGAAGAACTGATTTCTTTTTTTAACTGATTAGAATGTGTGGAGCTCCTGTGATGTTTCCTTTGGCTGCAGATAATACCACAAAGCTCACTCGATGACGCACATAGGCAGTTGATAACAGCTGACACATGGGAATGTAAGCCAAGCATGTGTTATCAGAAAATGAGCTAAAAACCCCATAAAACTCCCCACTGCCTGACTTGAAAATATTTCTTTTGCAATCTTTTAATGACACTGTAGATGATATTTTAATTTTGCATGGTAAAATACTTGCAGCAAAATCTGGAATGAGGGTAAAAGCATATCTCTTCAGTGACCATGAGCTAGACATGTAGCAGAAGTATTAATATAATCTTTAGTGGCAGAATATCTGAGAATTGTATTAATGCATACATTCGGACTTACAACTAAGCATTAATCTTTTTTGCCTTTTTATTCTGAGTCAATATTTTATTCAAAATTAAACTGCAGCAGAATGTTAAAAATTAAGTAGTACAAGAATTAAAAACAATGGATCTCTGCTATACTCTTTCCCGTCATACATTCTGCCTCTCTAGGGATATAACTTTCAGTTGCTTCAGTTATGTCTATTATCTAAAGACTTATTACAGAAGATATAAACTGCTCTCTGTTATCCTGTCCTTAACTATTACACTTCCATTTCCCAACCTTCAAATGTAGGTTTTAATTAAATTGTTTTTATACATTTTCTTCATTAAATTCCATGTTTATTATGATTATTCAAATATAATTCTCCACCGAGCTCCAGTGAATTATGATCCTAATTTCTTTCCCGTACAGCTTTTCATTTTCCCCACTAATTGCCTTTTGTCAAGATTAGATTTCTATGCTCTCATGATTAATTTATTCCCAGACTCCCACAGGACTCACTTCACACAGACTTTCATCTCTCGCTACATTCACGTATGGAGATGCACTGCTCAGATCCCCCGTGAAAGAGCCTACTGCAGGGAGCCAGGGAGCACCGTAAGTCTCTGCTCCTACAAATGCCCTGGATTGCTCCCGGCCCATGACTGAGTCTGGCAGTGGTTTCAGGGCCGACTGTTCTCTTGGGGATTCCCTACTGACTTGACCAAACTTTCTCACAACTGTGCTGTGATCTGGGGATTTCCTCCTCAAACCTCCCTTTCCTCTCTATTTATGTAGAGGTCTTATCTGTAGTGCAATCTGAAGGTTCTCCATGTCTAATTCTGGCCCAACTTCCCTATTCTTTCAGACATTCCCTCCAATAAATCTCTTACACATCTAATCTCATCTTGGCACCTGCCTCTCAGAGGTCATTAAATGGGCCAAGGAGGTACTGGAAAGAATTTGAGAAAAAAAAAAAATACATAAAAATGGGATTTGGAAACTGGCTTGCTCTTTGCCCAAATAAGAGGACTCCTTCCAGAGAGGACTGTGGGTGAAGTGGATTCAGGTACAGCTGGAAGCCTAATCACTTAAGACTGCCTTCCAGTAACGTATGAAATGGGAAATCCATAGGACCCATCATTACTACATTGTATTGATATTCTACAAAGCATAACCAAAACCTGAGGGTGGTTAATGAAATAGTAAAATATCACTGTTCATACCAGAGGGACTTTTTGGTATTTTACAAATAACCTGTTATCTCTTTTAGTGGAGAGCATAACAGTTCAGAGACAGATTCAGCTTTTTGTAGCTAAATTCACAAAGCCTCAGAGACATTCAAATCATCAGCTAAGGCAGGTTCTTGGACATTGCTACTTGGAATGGTGATACCTTGGAGGATGTCTTTGAGGGTTGTGGTACTCAAGATTCCCCAAACCTCAGAGGCTCCAGAGATAGTTACTGCTTCCATAGCAGGGACTAATGATTTCTTCTGTTGAAGGATGTTGCCTAGGTTTGTACCACACAGTACAAGTGTCACCCCAGGAATGTCCCTCAGCCTAGGTTGTCATGGTGATAACTAGGGTTTATAGAACCTCACCAAGGATGTGCTAGACCTAGTAAGAGAAGAGAAATCAAAATTAGGTACCTTTTACTGGCAGATTCTAGGGGCATAAACTTGGAACTGGATCTTTGAGGAGGCTTAATTAAGGGAATTCAGAAGTGAGATTGTGTAAATATAAATTTAGTTTTGTGGGAACTTTCTTAAGACAAAGGATTTAAACTATGGCAAAGACATTAAGCAATGAAGCAAATTTGCTGCTAAAGTTAGTCTTTGAAATATAAATAAAGCAATGATCTGAGTGAAGTAGAAATAGTGGACAGTGAAAGAAGAAATACGAATGCAGAGGAAAGTCAACAAGCAGTGATATTTTTATGGAACAGAAGGCATAGAGAATGTTTACAGAAGACATACACCAGTGAAGGGTCACGGACCAATCAAGCAGACAAAATGACATGGCCAGTTACTCCCATTTAGTTTTTATGTTCAGGAACTAATAGGATAAGGACATGAAAACAATAACTATAATATTGAAAACGGAAGATAAATATAGGGTGGGAATACATAGATCTGATAACAATGGGTTGCCCACTTATCAAATCCAATAAGTCTGTTGCTGCCTATGAATATCCAGTTTGACAGTAACAGAGCAATGCTGAACTTCTGATATGGCATTATTACTCTAGAAGACTAAATAGTCACTTGATGGGAAGTCAGTTATCCACCTGGAAGGGTCAATGTTTTTTCCACTGTGTGATGGGTACTTCATTTGGGTGTAGAATTTATAGAATACTTAACTGAATCACATGAAATTACATAGCATATCGGCAGAGTGGAGACCCACTTTACAGTGATAAAAGTGTGAGGAAGAGCCTGGCGCATGGGATCCCCTGGTAATATCACTTGCTGCACAATTTGGAAACAACTACTAGAATACTGTTGGAACAGCTTTCTATTTTATTTTTTATTTAGGTACCAGGTATCAACCTCAGGACCTTGTGTTTGTCAGATAGGTACTTATGCCATTGAGCTGTCTTCCAAGCCCTGGAATAACCTTCTAAAGACACAATAGAATTCCCACTTGGAAACAATCATCTGCAAGGATGAACTGCCATTCTCCATGATATACACATATTGTATGAAATATATGTATTAAAGCAAACACTTTCATGAAGTGCTGTGATCCTGGTAGAAAACTACAGGGGTCTAAATACTAAATGGTAAAAGACAAGTCTCTTCCCCCACTGGGGACTTTTGCATTTCCCAGTTTGTAACTTTGGGCTCTGTGTGGGTATAAGTCTGTGTTAGCATGGATTTTCCAGAGAAAAAGAATCTATCAATCTGTCTGTCTGTCTATATCATCTGTCTATCTTGATAATAAGTTACTATATATTCTAAACATTTTCATATATATCATGACATATATCTATATATCTCTCTCTACTTTTATCTCTAATATTTATCTTATAAATGATCATATTGACCTTGAAAGTCAGCTACTGGTACCTCAGAGGTCAAGGGTGGTAGATTCTCAATTCATGCCTTTACTCATTTATATGTATTTAGTGGGTCCCAGTTATGTAGTAGGTACTGCCCTCATCAAAGCAGGTAAGCAAGTAGTAACGGGCTATCTAATTTCCAAATCTCGTCTCTTTATAGATACGTCAGTAAAATAGCCCACAAGGCCAAAATGGTGGTTTTATGAGCCATCTCGTGGGTTCAACTAGTCTACTGAGACATGTTGCTACTATTTTATGCAACTTAGGTAAGTATGTCACAGTTACTTAAATTATTTCAAGTTATTTTCAATGATCAATGATTAGTTTGGAAGTTGAACTTCAAAATAATTTCTCTATTGTAATTAGGAGGCTGGATTAGCATCCTGTCTTTTACATAGGTTTTATATATTCAGAAATAACATCCTGAGTATTTTAACATGCTTATAAAAATTTTCACTAATGCATCCCTCAGATTTCAGTTTACACTGGCACTTTGAAGAAATAATTTGATACTGAATGTAACAATTTAATCAAATGTTTAACAACTTAATGAAAGCTCATGAATCTGAGGAGTGGTCATGGCTGGATTTAGTGCTTCCTTTAAGATAGGCTATATTCTTCACAGTAGTATTTTTTTGTTAATAGCTTCAGTAACTTTTTGCAGCCCAGTCAAATGGTATTTACTATTGGCATCATAGTACAGATTTCTTTTATGTGTGTGTGTTTTTTAGTTGCAATTGGAGAGGAACAAACATTATTGGCTCCTTTGTACATGTGGTGCTTTAATGGGAACAGTTAAACGCTACTGCATAACTAATGCTGCACTAAAAATAGTTGTAATAAGATTACATAAGTAAGTGCTAGCCCTTCATGGTAACTACTATAGCATCGGTTATGGCAGTGTCTTGCTGAAGGGACTTATGCAGCCAAGCACCTCTCGAAGAAATCTTTATCTCTTAAAAAAATACAGAGATGGATCAGCAGAGTAAGTTACTCGTCAGGGCTTGCAAGAAGGATGAGTTATGCTGAGCAAATGCTGGTGATGTTCTGATACTGCAAACATCGGTATTTAAGTCTCTGCGGTCCAAATCTGGATTATTCATAAGTGTAAATTCCATCCTAGTTAATAAGGTAAAAATCATTAAATATTTTTTAAAAGTATTTAATTTAGAAAGCATTTTCCCTAATAAGTAGGCATTCATAGTTTGGAAAAATGCCATGTGATTTAAGAGAAAAATGAAATTATAAAATATCTTATTATACAGAGAAACAGAGGAAGGATAAATATTACTTGCCATAAACCATGCAAATTAAAAGATAATTTTAATGTGATGAAAAGCAAAAACATAACAATTGACATTCTTGGGCTGAGAATGAAGCTCAAAGGTGTGCTGCTTGCCTTCCATATATGAGATTTTGGGCTGAATTCTCAGTAATGAGAAAAAAGACACTTATCCCTTTGTTTAATGTATTTACCATGAAATTTATTTTATCCAAAACCAATATTGCTATTTGTGCATATTTTACTTATTTGGCTTAAATTGCCTATTTTCATGTTTTCTTTTGTATTACTTCCAACAAATATATTTATTTAAGCATATATTTCCTATGGAGGATAGTTTGAGTGTTGGTTTATAAATTACCCTAGGGTATTTGGGTAATTTGAATTAAATGTAATAACACCTATACTAGTCATTTTGTTATGTGTGTTCTGAGGCTTCACTTTCTAATGCCAATACTTATATATTTCAAGTTTTGTAGAATATTAGTTGGGTTACATAAATGTATTTGTTGCTATTGCTAAATGGATGATATTGTGCTTGGTTTTGTTATTGCAACTGAATTGGTAGCCATCTATGTATAATCTGCCTAATTCCAACAGTGACCACGTTCGCTTGTAAAAAAAATGCTTGAATCTTTTTTTTTTCTATTTCCTTATTTCAAGATGGAAAGAACTAATTTGTTAGTTCTAGCATAAAGTATTTATTTTCCTAGAGTACGTGTTCATGTTTGTTATTTCATTGTGGTATTGACTCTTTAGGAGTTTGCCAAAATACAGCCTTACCAATAATGTAAAAAAGAGGTAGTAGTTATCGTCAATTCTGACAAATTTTAGCTGCTAGAAGTTTTATGATTTAATATTTATGTTAATATGTGGGATCTGTTTTGAGTCAACTATAAAGATGTAAGGATTAAATTTCACTTTTTAATATAACTGTGCAGTTATTTTTGTCCTATTGTTGAAGATTATGTTTTGCTCCTGTTGAAGTACCTTCATAATTTTATTGAAAACCAAGTGACTATTAGATGTGTGTCTAATTCTGGATTCTCAGCTTGGTTCCATTGACTTGAAATCTAGTCTTACACTGATATTACATACTATATTGATTATTGCAGGTTTATGGTAAACATTGAAATTAGTCAGTTAAGTCCTCAAATTTATTTTCTGGCCATTCAGGATCTTTCTGTTTCTGCAAACATTTTAGAAATAGCTTGAAAATTTATGCTAAAAGAGTAAATCAGATTGATCAAGTTGTGTAAACTGATATTTTAAGAATTTGAGTTTTGTGATCCATCAATGTATTTCATCCATTTACATACATTATTTCATTTCTCTCAGAGTTTGTATTTTTAGTGTACAGATATTATTAAAATATTAAAAAATTTTCTCTCTCTCAAATTAGAAAGTAAAAGACTAGGTCAATTCTATTCATTATCAGTTGAGTTAATAGCCCATGCTATGTTAAAACCCTAGAAAGAATACAAAAAGATCACAAGAAGACAAGCTCCTCAGCGCTTACTCCTGAGGAAACACAGGCCTAACCTGTGTAGCAACAGGTTAAATGCTGTTAGCTGTCCACAGGGCTTTATTCGGAAGCCCATTAGTCTCCATGCTTATAGCACAAGCACATTCCGGCAGCACCGGCCCCAGCCTGTTATTTCCACCTTGTAGCTCCCACGGATTTGCTACCGTGCTGATGTGCGTAAATGTGGTTGTTTCTGTGGTTTTCTTACAGGTTCTAGAGAGTTTCAGATTATGCAAAAGGTGAGAGATCAGTTTGTCTTTCCAGATATAGAACAAAGTGAAACTCTTCTGAAATGTTAGGGCTTAGAAAAGTAACCTTATAAATTTAGTGTTCTTTCCCATGAATAAAAATAAAAACTAACTAAAATATAAACTTAAAAATAAAACCAGAAATCAATCATTAACACAGAATGGTATTCTAGAGTCTTTGGAGAAAACAACACACACACACACACACACACACACACACCTTAGTTATGCCCATTCCTCTTATTGCTCTCTTTTCAAGTGTTTTTTGAGCTGTGTTTTTCCTGAAAAAGAATCTGAAAACATTTTGTGTTTTTAATGTAAGAAAGGATAATATGCAACACTAGACTTCTTTTTTTAATTAAGTTTATTGAGAAACAAATAGCAAAGACACAGTTTCAAAACAGGTCAGTAGGACAGTCTTCGTTCTGTTTATCCATAGTAGAAGATGCAGACATGATATCCTGTCCAAACACTATGAGTACAAATCTTTCTTCTAACACTAGACTTCTTTAATTCATAGTAAGTGGGTGAAAGAGAAAGTTAATTGAGACCTTACAGCAGCAAGGATAAATCATCTAGGCTGTAAATCTGTTGTTAATTCAAGACAACTTAGAAATTCTTAATCTTCTAAGAAGGTTAATAAGAGGAGTATTCTGGTAACTAGAGTAAATCAGTTATTTCTAATCTTGAAATTTCCTTATAATATTCTAAGAGAAATTAAGACTTCATTGCTTCAATGGGCCTGTTTTCCTCTTTTTATCTCTTTATGGCAAACTATATTAGAGGGAAAAGGGGATCTTTTTGCTCTCCTTATATGAAAAATATTTGTTTTTAATGAAAATAAAGTCAGGAACAATACCTTCTGTTATAAAGCTGAAGACTGGGAAGATATAGCGCTTATTTATAGTGAAATTCACCCCAAGCTGCACACTAGAATTTTCTCAATTGAGTTTCTTAAGTGGTGTGCACATGAATTAGCTGAGGGCTTGCTAAAGTGAAGATTTTTAACTTAGCAGTTCTGGGTGCTGCTGGTGATGTTGATGCTGCTGACCCATGAATTGCAATAATTCATATATAGGGGTTTATTTTATCTAATGCAATATTCCAGAAATTGTCATGCTAACAGACAGGGTCTTATTATAATACATATAATCCATGAGCTACAAGTCTGATGTAGCTGGAGTGCAGTGTGGGTTGTGATAATGTACCAGAACACCCTGTGAATCATGAAGGATGAATTTTGTGTGCATCCATAGTCTTAAAATATTTATAATTTTTGCAATTATGAACTATTCCAGGGGTTTGAGAAGAACTGTCACTGCATGAACTTACTAAAATTGAGTGGGAATTTTGAGTGTATGCACCAGAGGGGTGATTAACTGATGGGTCACAGATAGCCATTAACTCTTTTTATTTTAAAGAGAAAAGGGCTGGCCAAATAGTTCAGTGGATTAAAGCACCTATAAGCAGGTGCAGGAGCCAGGGGTTTGATCCCTGGGCTTGCTGTGCTGACCCTGCCCTTGGGGGTGCACTGAGACAACAATTGAGACTGGGCGTGGTGGTGCACTCCTGTAATGCCAGCTCTTGGGAGGCTGTAAACAAGCAGATCACTTTGAGTCCGATCTAGTAGTGAGATCCTGAACAGTAGACCCTTTCCTAAAATACAAAAAAAAAAAAAATTAAAGAGAAGTAAACAATAAAAACAATGATACAGAATTTAAAAACAAGATGGAAATTAACGGTGGTTAGTATAGTGTTATCTTCAAAGTAGTTGCTCAGATTACAAGATACAGGTATGCAAAACTGATCAAACAATGTAAGAAAGAATGTTCCTTTCAACGAAATAATGAATATATATTATATATATAATTATTTAAATAGATTATATATAGATAGAATTATTAAATGTAGATTACTTAAATAGCATGTCCTGGAACCAATGAAATATCAATCAATCTATCTATCTATCTATCTATCTATCTATCTATCTATCTATCTATCTATTTATCTATCAATCTATCTATCCCTTCCTTCTTTCCTTCTTTCAGCTTTTCTTTTGGGCAAGTTATTTCCCTTTTACAATATCCATTGTACATTTTGGATCTTATTTACTTTTTAGTTTCTTACAGTATGGGGACAATATTTACATATGCAAATGAAATATTTACATATGCAAATCTGGTAAGTGAAATAAGTAACCCTTAACTCATTAAAGAACTGATAACCTTTAAAATATTGTGGTCCACTGATCGAAAGTATCTATGTTATAGAAATATTTATTTTTGCTAAAAGATCCTTTATAAAATGCTATATGTCAACTGCTGAGCTATTATAGTATGTCTAATATGTAGTAATATCATAAGTGCCATTAGTGACAAGATACACCATTATTTATTTTTATTTTTATTTTTTATTGTCTTAGTGGTTTATTTTATTTATTTGTTTATTTTTATTATTTTTATTGAAGAACAAATAGCAATGAGACAGTTTCAAGACAAATTAACAGTATAAATTCGATAAATTAATACATTGCAAAAAAATTTTCATAATGTTTTGGTGTTGTACAAAGTGCATACATGATATTATACTTACAGGCAATATTATAGCAGATGTCTCTAATCAGTGAATGAAGAGAGTGTAGATATATACTTATCTTATATTTTTATAGCTAAATTATATCACAGATTCAATAATTAATACTTTCTACCTTGTTTTCTCCCTAGTGTTTGTCCATAGTACTAGAAGCCAACATAATATCTTGTCCAACCACTATTAGTGCAAATCTTGCTTCTCATATAATTATGCAGAAGCACTGCATATTTATCCTAACTGTACTGTTTACACACACATATCATGATTCTTCCTTTGTATGCCCCCTTTTTTTTGTCTAGACCTGTCAAAGATGAGCACTCCATTGTCATTAAACCAACTTAGATGCCTGAACTAGGCGACGCAATCCAACACAGTCCAGCATTCCACAATAATAGTGAGTTATCTGAAGAAGTTGTTGACTATAGAAATTTACAGCTCACCTTATTATTATGGCCCCATGTTATATACCTCATTTTTATACTTTTCTGCTGAGTGGTAAAGACCAAGATAGATCAATACCTATACACTAAAAGATGTAGCTTTTGTTTGTGATGAGGTCAGTGAAGTCCCCTCAGGGTTTATTTTGTAATCCTGTAACCTTACTCTGTAAATCCTTTGTCTGTGTCATCCATGTGGATGAGTCATGGCCAATGCTTGACCAGTTTGCTCTCTACCAGAGCCTGAGAGAAAGTTTTATCTCCATGTGACTCTCCCAAGGCACACTATACATCATCAGTCTCTTTCCTCTGTGGCTCCATAATCTCCTGATCAGAAAATTTAGGGCACAACTGAGTTTCATGATGTTGCAGTACAGGTTCTCCTATATCCTGAGTCTTCACTGACCTTGAAAGGCTAGGGCCAAAATGTTGGCTGGCCTTGTGGATCTTCTTTTCCTCCAATTTTGATCTGTGAACTTAGGTTGTTAACCATCCGGAAGAAAAGCTGATTAATACCCTGCAGCATATGTCGTTCAGTTTGCCCTAAATATCTGACTCAATTGTCTTTAGTTGTTGTACATTTCTATTTGTATTTCTTCTTTTGATTTCTTATACAAGGGAGAATATATGATATTTGCACATGTGTGTCTGGCTTATTTCACTTACAAGTATATGCTCAAGTGGCATCAACTTCAATATAAATGCTTCAAGTATATCATTCTTTATAGCTGAGTAATACTCCATTATATACAAATACCACATCTTTTTCAACCATTCTTCATGTGATTGACATCTTGGTTGTTTCCAAGATTTTGCTATCACAAATTGTGCTGCTATAAACATAGGTACACATATATCACTATGACATAATGTTTTCAGTTCCTCTGAGAAAATTCCCAGTAGGGGGATAGCTGGCTTGAATAGGATTTCCATTCCTACTCTTTTGAGAATTCTCCACACTGATCTCCACAATGGTTATACCAGTCTACATTCCCACCAGCCGTGGAGAAGTGTTCCCTTTTTCCCACAACCTCTCCAACATTTGTTCTTGGTTGATTTCCTTATGTTAACCATTTTTTCTGGAGTGAGATGGTATCTCAGTGTTGTTTTTATTTGCATTTCATGGATGGCTAGTGATGTGGAGCATTTTTTCATATATTTATTCACTTCTTTAATTTTGTCCTCTGAGAAGTGTGTATTCATCTCAGATGCCCATTTCTGAATTGGGTCTTTAAGTTTGACGGCCCTGTTATATCTTACTTCTTTATATATTCTAGACAGCAGACCTTTGTCTGATTGCTTATTACTTAGGATTTTTTCAAAATTTGTGGGTTGTCTTTTCACTCTGTTGACAATTTCTTTTGACATGCAGAAACTCCTCAAGAAGAGTTGATCCCAGTTGTTGATTCTTTCAAGTGTTTCCTGTGCGAATATATGATTGATCATGAACTCTTTACCTACCCCTATGTCTTCAAGAGTTCCTTCTACTTTCTCTTCCAGGAGATTGAGTGTTTCTGTTTTAATGTTTACATCTTTAATCCATTTTGACTTTAGCTTAGTTCATAGTGATTTAGCTGGGTCAAGTTTAATTTTTGGCTTGTAGAAAGCCAGGTTTTCCAGCACCATCTGTTAAAGAGGCTATCTTTCTTCCAGTAAGCTTGTTTGGCCCCTTTGTCAAAGATCAGATGGCTGAGGGTGATCATAAATGCCTCTGCATCTTGTAATCTATTCCGTTGATCCTCACGTCTGTTTCATTGCCAATACCATGTTGATTTTATCACAGTGGCTTTGTAGTATAATTTCAAGTCAGGAATTGTGATGCCTCCTGCTTTGTCTTTATTGGCCAAAATAGCCTTTTCTATTCTAGGTTGTTTGTGGTTCCAAATAAATTTTAGGAATGATTACTCTAGATCTAGGAGGTATGTTGGTGACAGTTTGATAGGGATTGCATTAAATCTGTACAATAATTTTGGGAGTATGGCCATCTTTACGATGTTGGTTCTTCCTATGCAGGAACATGGAATATCTTTCCATTTTCTGAAATCCTCTATAATCTCTTTTCTTCGTGTGTTGTAATTTTCTGTTTAAAGACCTTTGACTTGCTTGATTAAGTGAATTCCAAGGTATTTCATTTTCTGCAGTGCTATTGTAAAAGGTATTGTTTCTATTGTTTCCCTTTCAGTGTGCTTGTTATCTGTGCAGAGGAATGCTATTGACTTTTGAGTACTGACTTTGTATTCTGCTATGCTACTGAATTTCTGTATCAGTTCTAGTAGTTTCTTGGTGGAATTTTGGGGGTGTTCCAAGTAAAGTATCATGTTATCTGCAAATACTGATAATATAACTTTTTCTTTACCTATTCTTATTCCTTTTATTTCTCCCTCTTTGCTAATGACTGTTGGTAATGATTCCAAAAGTATATTGAATAGGACTGGTGATAGAGGACATTCTTCACTTCTACCAGATCTGAGAGTAAAACATTTCAGTGTTTCCCTGTTTATAATTATATTAGCTGTTGGGTTGTCATAGATGGCTTTTATCAAATTGAGGTAGAGGCCTTCTATTCCAATTTTCTGTAGGAATTTGAACATGAATGAGTGTTGGACTTTGTCAAAAGCTTTCTCTGCATCAATTGACATGATCATGTGGTTTTTAGATTTCAGTCTATTGATGTAGTGTATTACATTTATAGATTTTCAAATATTGAACCATCCTTGCATCCCTGGGATCAATCCTACTTGGTCATGGTGTATGATCTTCTTGATGAGTTGCTGTATTCTATTTGCTAGGATCTTATTGATTATTTTCACATTTATGTTCATGAGGGAGACTGACCTGTAGTTCTCCTTTTTGGTTGTGTCTTATACTGGTTTTAGAATCAGTATAATACTTGCTCCAGAAATGATTTTGGGAGGACTGCTTCCTTTCCAATTTCATTCAAGAGTTTGAGGAGTGTAGGGATTATTTCTTGTATAAATTTCTTATAGAATTCAGCTGTGAATCCATCAGGACCTGGACTTTTCTTTGTCGGTAGGCTTCTTATTATGTTCCATATTTTTTTGGCTATTATTGGCTTATTGAGAGTTGTTGTATCTTCTTGGCTCAGTTTTAGTAATTTGTACCTTTTGACGAATCTGTCCATTTCTTCTTTGTCTTCTATACTGTGAACATGAAGAGTCTCGAAGTCACCATTGATAATCTTCTGAATTTCTGCTGGGTCTGTGGTGATTTCACCCTTTTCATTCCTTATGGCATGTACTTGAATTTTTTTCTCGCCTCTTTTTGATGAGGATGGCTAGAGGCTTATCAACTTTATTTAGTCTTTCAAAGAACCAACTTTTTGATTTGTGGATTCTTTGAACTATTTTCTTCATCTCAATAGAGTTAATTTCTGCTGTAATCTTTATGATTTCTTCCTGTGTTTGTGCTCCAGGTTTCGTTTACTCTTCTTTTTCTAGTTGTAGGAGATACAACATTAGGGTGTTTGTTTGTCCCCGTTCTGTTTTCCTAATGTGTGAGTTCATAGCTATGATTTTCCCTCTAAGAACTGCTTTCATCACATCCCAAAAATTATGGTAAGTTGTGCTTGAATTTTCGTTGAATTGTAGATATTGTTGAATTTCTTGTTTAATTTCTCCTGTGACCCATTGATTGCTTAGTAGGGTGTTTAATTTCCATGAATTTAGTGGGTTTTTCTGGTTTCTTTTGTCATTTATTTCCAGTTTCATTGTACTATGGTCAGATAATATGCATGGGATAATTTCTGTTTTCTTGCATATACTTATGCATGACCTCTGGACCAATATGTGGTCTATTTTGGAAAATGACCTGTGTGCAGCTGAAAAAAAATGTGTATTCAGCTGTGGTTGGGTGGAACACTCTGTATATGTCCACCAGGTCCATTTGTTCCAAGCTATGGTTTAGTTCTGCTATTTCCTTGCTAATTTTTTGTCTGGTTGATCTATCTTTGAGGTAACGGGGTATTAAGGTCTCCTGTTAAGATTGTGGTCTTAGATATTAGGTTTTTCATGTCCATTAAGATTTTTCTTACATAGTTGGGTGCTCTGTGTTTGGTGCATAGATATTTATGTGTGTTACCTCTTGCTCTTGACTTTTTCCCCTTATCAATATGTAGTGGCCTTCTTTGTCTTGTTTGATCCTTCCTGGTTTGAAGTTGAGACTGTCTGAGAATAGCATTGGTACTGCTGCTTTTTTCTGAGGTGCTGGGGCATGTATTATTGTTTTCCATTCTTTGACTTTGAGCCTATGAATGTCCTTTTGAGTTAAGTGTGTTTCTTGTATACAGCATATTGTTGGATTTTGTTTCCTAATCCACTGTGCCAGTCTATTTCTCTTAATAGATGAATTGAGTCCATTTACACTGATGGCTATATTTGAAATGTGTTGACTTGTGTTTGTCATGATACCTGGTGTTTTTTACTCCTTTGTATCCTGTGTTTAATTGTCTGTCCTGTTTAGTGGGTTCCTCCCATTCTCATTCATGTAGTTCTGGTCATTGTGGTCTCTCTCTAGAACATCTTTCAGAAGCCTGTGTAGGGATGACTTTGTCATCATGAAATTCTTTAGTTGTTCTTTTCCTTGGAAGTATTTCACTTCTCCACCAAACTTGCAAGAGAGTTTTGTGGGGTATAATAGTCTGGGCTGGAATTTGTTTTTGTGCAGGACTTGAAGAACTCTGCTCCATGCTCTCCTTGACTTCATGGTTTGTATAGAGAAGTTGGCTGTAATTCTGATGGGTTTTCCTTTGAATGTGATCAGCTTCTTCTCTCTACCCGCTTTCAGTATATTATTCTTGTGTTGGATTTCTGGGATCTTGGCTATTATGTGTCTTGGTGTGTTTTTACTCGGGTTGAAGTTGTTTCATGTTCTGTGTGATTCAGTTACCTGAATATTGGATTGTCTCCTCATGTTCGGGAAGTTTTCTGCAATTACTTTTCCTGATGTCATTTGTGTTGACTCCTTCATTCTCGTGGATACCAATTATTCTCATATTGTTTATCCTGGCATCATCTTGCAGGTGATGGATTATTTTTTCCTGCATTCTCATTGTTTTTAAGAGATCTTTTCTCACCTTTTCACTAGCTGCACCAGCATCTTCAAGATCTGAAACTCTGTCTTCGCTTTTACTCAAATGGTTTTGTAAACTCGTGATTGATATTTTTAGTTCTTCTATATCTATTTGACTCTTTTTCATGTGATCTATTTCTTTTCTGTATTGCTCATTCAAGGAATCCTTCATATTTCTGATCTCCTCTATTTTTTTTTAATCCATGTCTTCTTTAGAGATAGTTATTAATTCTTTTTTCTGCAGAGTTTTTTCCAAGTTGGGTTTCCTCTGTATATTTCTGGACTTGTTTCTGTATTTCAAATGCTATAATTTCAAAAAATTCTTTTTCTTTCAAAGAATTCCTTTTTGATTTCAGAAATTATTTCTGCTTTGAGTTCCTCATGACCTTTCTGCTGTTGTTTCTTTGCGTCAGATGCTGTTAATTCATACGTTTCAGGTAGAAGAGTGCTCTCTGCACTTGTTCTGGGTGATCATTGGTTTTCCCCTAGATGTTTCTGCATTTGATTCTTTATTTCAGATGCTATGTATTTAGATATTTCTTTCTTTATTTCAGGAATTAATTTCTGCTGTTGTTCCTTTGCTTATGTACCTGTTAATTCATTCATTTTAGCTGGGCTAGTGTCCTCTGCACTTACTGGTGGACTCTAGTCCTGAGATTGCTTTTCTTCCTTGTCTTTTTCATTTTGTATAGCACTGACCTCTAACCTTTGGTGTAGAGCTTTGGTGCAGCTATAACCTTAGCACATAATGAGATTCAGGTGCCAGTCTATTAAGTTTGAGATTATCCAGTTATGCCTGGCCTGTATCTAGCTGTTGTGTTCAGTTCCTTTTTGCTGCAGTTCCTGTGGTTTCCCTCTGTTGGTTCCCTGGTCAGGCAAGCACAACTGAACTGGGATGCAGAGTGAGTAGTGAAAATTCCCACTATCTTGGCTGGCTTTGTGGTGAGGATCCAGAAAGGTACTGGAGTTGGCCCTCATGTCTCAGGCAGGTCGCTCTCTATGTGGGCGGACCTGGACTTTGTTGGGTCTGCTGGGCTCCCAAAAGGATAGTGGATGTTCTCATTCACCAGGTAGGCTGTGCTGGGTCAGCCAAGCGGTGCTAGGTCTGGGGCCATGGGCTGGAACCAGAAAAGGCTCAGGAAGGTCCCTCAGGTACAGCAGGCCTGGAGCCGTCACTCACAGGCTGAGCTGTGCTGGGCCTAGGGCCGTGGGGTGGGACCTGGGACTGCTGGGAAATGTGTCTTCTTCGAGGTGGGCCTGGAGCTCTCTCTCACAGGCCGAGGTGCCCTGGGTCTGGGGCTGTGGGGTGGGACCTGGGAACGCTGGGAAATGTCTCTCTCACATGGCAAGCTTGGAGCTCTCATTCACAGGCTGAGCTGTGCTGGGTCTGGGACACCATTATTAAATAAATTATGAAGAAATAAGGGATGCTGCCAATTAATGAAATTAAATGAAATCTAATTTCAAGAATGTTTAAAAAGTTTATATATTATATCCAGGAGTCAGTGAAATATATCATTTCATTTTGGAAATTCTCTATATGATGAACTTTACAGAACACACAAATTTTTCTAAAGAGTTTAGATTTAAATATCTCACTTATTTTTAATACCATGTTACTAATGTAGTGATATATCATGAACGTGAAAGTTCACTTCTGATTCCCTCTTGCTCACACTCTCAATAACCCAGAGCTTCTCCCATATGAAGCATGCACCTTATTGCTGAGATACAGCTATATATTCCAAGTCCCTTAATTCCTTTTTAACATTAGTAATGATAGTAAATGCATCTGAATTTTTTAAGTTACCCACTATCAAACTGAGAGAGAATCTGATTAGAATGTATAGGCTGGAGCCTGTTGATTAAGTGGACAGAGTTATTAAGACTTCCAGAGAGCTTTTCAGCAGTACTCACAGCACTTTTTACTACCTGATATAGTATTATAATAATCTGAAAATTTTTCATTGAATGCTTTGTTTGTCTTGAAAGCAAAAAATCCTGTTAATTTTGAACAGCTATAAGGATCACTAAAAATAGTTAAAGTATTGGTAGCTAAAATATGTTGAGAATCTTTATTAAACTTCTTTCCATATAGAAGTTTTCTAGAGTACATATAAGCAAAGCTTTCTATAATTTAAAAGACCATCTTTGTCATCCTTTATGACGTTATTTGTTTGAGAGGATTTGATCAAAGATTGTATAATGTTTATCTATGAGAATTATTGAAAGTCTTCTGGGATTGGCGAGCTAGCTCACGGGGGTTCAGTCTGGTCCCTGTGCTTGCCAATGCAGGCGCTTAGCCCAGTGAGTGTACTACACCCTGGTGCACCGAGCTGGCTAATGATTCAGTACACGGTGGTGCATGCCTGCAATCCCAGCACTGGGGAGGCTGATCGCAGGAGGATCACTATGAGTCCAGGCTGCATAGTGAGACCCTGTACCAAATACATAAAAAAAAGTCTTCTACATTAGTAGCAGTTAAATAAAATGTCTAGTTATAAAATCTATACATTTCTTATACATATTAGGAAAGAAGAGTTCTCTAATGCTAAAAAGAACAATCAAAAATTTAAGTAGCAATATAAAGGGCTTACATACTTAAGATATCCAAATAGTTAAGAATGGGATTATAATAATTGTGTACTTATACTTAATATCATACATAAAACCTTTGCAATATTCACTAACGGGCTTTTCAATAGTATATACGATCATAAGTATATTAAATGCATGAAAAATATTAATTTATTTCTAAATAGAGGACTATGAATGATTTTATTTTCTCACTGTGGTTTTTAAATTTGCATTTTCATGAATTTAATAAACATTTTACTTTTTATTTTTGTTTCTTAGCGAAGGGTCTACAGGATGTTCAGGGTCTCACTACTAGATTGGATTAGTAGTAATCCTCCTGTTTACAGCCTTCCAAGAGCTAGGATTACAGGCTTGCAACACCACATCCAGTCTCAGTTGCTGCCTCAGCATGCCCTGCGGTCAGGGCTGGCACAGCAGGCCTGGGATCGTGACCCTGGCCCCTGCACCTGCTTGCAGGCCTTTTAATTTGCTGAGCTATTTGGCCAGTCCAGCAAATCATAAAAACATGAAAAATCTATTTTTATTTTAAAAAGTGATCTTGAGGACTTCCTTGTAGTTAACTTGGGGTTATATGTATGAGTAGTAATACTGCATATGATGAAGCTAAAATAGTGCATGGAAAATACTCAGTTCCATTGCAAAGAATAGCCTGTTTTTTTTTGCAAAAAGACAAAAATTCAATTATAGAAAATAAATGCATTTGTTCTGCTTATATACACATACACATCTGGCCATGGTTTCTAGAAAACTGGTCCATGCTTAGTTTTGTAAAAGGAGAAAATATTTCAGGGTTTAGGGCAACATCATTTGAGATATACAAAAAATTGGCTTGGAAAGGATTCCCCATTTGTCATGCTTTCTTTCATGCTTAATAAAAAAGTAAGTCTGATCTGATGAATGGAACATTGTTAGAAGTCAGAAAATATCCCTGTTTCTGATTATACTTTTCATGTGTCACATGACTTTGATGAAGGGTCCTCCTCTTAGCATGAGACACCAATCAACCCAAGGTATGTAGAACATTTCCTTTGTAATGTAGGCACTTCCTAAACAAATGAGCACTAGTTAAAAATAAAATTTCCTAAGAATCATTTTGTTTCTGATACTTTGAAGATGCTCATGTCTGAGGCTGAGTACAAAGAAAATTAACTCGAAGCTTAATCAACCATCATATTTTTTAAAAAGGAAGATGTGCGTTATATGCATGTATGAAAATATAATGAAGCCCATTATTCTCTAGAATTAATATGCACTAATAAAAAAGGAAAGTACCAGCAGGCAATTTTATTTTTCAAAGCAATGAAAGACTATTGGAAGACGGGGCAGGGAAGTAGGCAAGAAAGAACTCTTTGACTTCTATTGAAATAGCCATAATTTAAGTGACAGATTCTTGCAAATTTGAAGTCAGTGGTTTTGAAAATGTTTCAGCGTGGCTTTAAGTTCCCTAGCACTTGGGGGAGTCCGCTGGGGTTGGGAGAGGGCTGGAAGAGGAAGACAAGGCCACTTCTTCTAGTGTAGCTATGATTTCACAAGTTTAGTGTTTCAGCATTTGGCATGAGATTTGACTGAAAAATACATTGTTAAAAAATTTTAAAAACCTTTAATCTGTTCTATCATAGTGAAAAGACAAACTGATATTCAGAGTTGACTTGACGTGGTGACTGTTGACATCAAATAACAACAGTCTTTTTGTTTGTTTTGTTTTGTCATATTGGAAATGGAATCCAGGAGCGCTGAGCTTCTTCCCAGCCATTTTTGTTTTTTATGTTGAAATCGGATCTCACTGTGTTGCCCAGGCTGGTCTTGAACTTGTGATCCTACCACCTTAGTTTTCCAAGTAACTGGAATTATAGGTGTGCATCACTGTTCCTGGCAGCCAACGTGGTTTAGATTGTACATAATGCTTTTGCCATCACACCAGTCCTGTACATATGCTAAGGAGATATCCACCATTTTCTAGGTGGGGAAACTTGATAACTGCCCAAGAGATGATACGTCTGTCTGCACTCCTGGTCCTGCTTTTCTTCTTCCCATTCTGTCACTGAAGCAATTCCTACTTGCCCAGCCTTCCTTTCTCTGCCATGGTTCTTTATATTTCAACATGTGTCAAACCAGGGAATTTGTGGAATGCAATTTACTACATTGAAAGGAAATTTTAAAAATTGCAGTTCACAATGATTCATTTGAAACTGCTGTAATTAGAAATGATTGATTTCTAAGCAGCAGTCCTGTGTAGGAATATATCTAGTAATTACAAAATGTAAACGGTAAGTATTCAGAATAGTGGAAAAGGTTTATTTAGTAATTTTACAAAATTGGTATGAGTTATGAGTATGTGTGAGTTGTATATGTGTTTCTCTTCTATAACACACTTTATTTTTTTTTAAATTTTATTAAAAATATGGAACACTTCACGAATTTGTGTGTCATCCTTGCGCAGGGGCCATGCTAATCTTCTCTGTATCATTCCAATTTTAGTATATGTGCTGCCGAAGAGAGCGCTATAGCGCACTTTAATAAACTATGTATTTGTAACTTTAAAAGTGATATTAAAGACCTATAATCTGAATACTGAATGCTGTAACATTATAAGCGTAATGGTTTTTTATTTTCACAACAAATCTTAATGGTATCCTTCATTTTCAGAACAACTCTTTTTATTCATTGAATTAAGAGAATTCTTAATTATCTGGGTCGAGATAGGATGGTAACTGTATATATGTCCTATTTTGAATATACAGATATAAAATGATCATTCATTTGTATCCCTTTTTTGTTTAGTTTGTTTAGTTTTGTCAGAGCTCATTTTCAATGTCTGTATAACATATTATATTCTGTTTAAGTACATAAATTTTATATGTTTATAAACAACATTTGCTCAATTCAGTTACAGCTACAGTAAAAGGATAACTATAATCTGAAAAGCAAGCAAACTACCAATTAAAACTATAGGATTATGAGTAGTGGCTAGGGAAATTCTTGTCTGAGGCTTCTTTTAGCTATATTCTTCCATATGCATAGAGGCCTGTCCAAAGCCTGTAGTTGACTGCACAAGTTACTATTATCAGCTTGACTGGATTAATAAAATACATTGATAAAATTATGAGAAATGGGTATTTTCTTACTGTGGAGGACCACCTGAGCAGCTCTCCTTGAAAGAAGAGCGACTGTCTCCATTTTGACTGAGTCTGATCCTATTTCCTCATAATGTTATTAAAGAGCTGGCTAGAACTTCTGTTTATCCTTCAACTGGCCTTAAGCAATGTGTATTGGTCTAGCTGAGGTGCTGGTGATAGTCTCTGAAGGTGGCATGCGTGTTTCCCTGGTAAGCCTGCTGCTCCTTAATGTGAGCTGGGTCGAGATAGGATGGTAGAGCTAATGCTCCACGCTGTGCTGGGATTGAGCCTCGAGATAGAGGCTATGACTTCCTGGGGCTTGAAAGACTACATCAAAGCTGAAGCCCTAGACTTCCCAAAACATTAAATACTATATAATGCAGATTACTCTCTCTGCATATCCTCTCTGCATATGGCAGAGGTAAATGTAGGCCCCCGCCTGGCTCAGCTCACAGTAGTCACGTACTCCCCACAATTCTCAGTCAATCCTCCTCAAGCCACTCCTCCATTAAGTAAAACTGGGTGAGGCCCTGGGTCACCCTCTTGGTTCCAGAAAGCTGTATTTGTGGCTGGACCTAGAGCCGCTTGACTCCCCAATGATTAAAAATATAATTTAGTGTCTTCATTTTCGCCATGGATTTCATGGAAAGTGGTACATTGGAATCAACTTGATGAGATTCCAATAACATAACTTTGGGATTACACATATTGGTTTCTTGGACTGAGATGAGAACCTGGAAGTATATCCTACACTAGCGATGTTATAGTCATCAGATCAAACTTACCTTTTTATTAATACAGGAGAATAGGCAACTGTATCATGAGGGAGGTGTGCTCATCAGTGGGTTAATTCCAGGGTCTTATAATGGCTGTGTTGCTAGGAGGTGAGGCCCACTTCTGGAGGCAGGTCACTGAGGTCACTTTGGGACAATGTCTCTCACAGTGCTATTCCCCTATACTCAGATTTCCAGCTAGTATGGAGTGAGCAATGACTTTACTGCGATGCTCCCAGCTTGGAGCCAGCTCTTTAGAAACTAAAACCTCTGGAACCATTAGCCAAATACACTGTCTCCTCCTTTGCGTTGTGCATGTCCTAGCATTTTGTCCTAGCAGTGAGAAAGTTGATTAATATAGTGCCTGAAAGATGAAAGATAAGTTGAGGTATGAAATGGTTTATTAAAATAGCACACATATGTAAGAAGAATCCTGGCTCTCCAGCAGTAGTGTCTATAATCCCAGCACTAGGGAGATGGAGGCAGTAGGGTCATTAGGAGTTCAAGACCAGCCTGTGCTACAAAGTGAGCTCAAGGCCAGCATGAACTGCATAGCAAGGCCTGGTCTCAAAAAGTCAAAAGTAAAAAAAACAAAAGAGGAAGAATCCTGGCTCAAACTTTGTTCGTTTTTTAGGATATTTTCACAATATAAGACATAAAAGATAAAATAAAGTAGTATATTACATTCATATGCATATATATGAATGCATATATATATATATATATATTAGATTTTATCTAACACTTTTCATTGACATTAGCCATTTGTTTCTGTACTTTTGCTACTGTTTAAAACAATACTTTAAGGAGCACCTTGGAATATATATTACTATTTGTATCTCTAAATATTTCCATAGTAGAGACTTGTGTAAATAACATTATTTACTAACTTTTAGGCTTATGAATCCAAAACAATTCAGATTTACCTAACATTGACTTATAAATTATTTTCTAATATTCCTAATGAAAAATCCATGAATCAATTTGAGTATTGTACATTTCATATCAGGATGAATTTTACATATAGGTATCAATGTTTTTGTCATTTATAAATGACATGGAGAATATATCTTTCAATATCTCTGATTTATATCTCTGTAGAATCAATACATTTTTTTTTTTTGTGGAACTAGGAATTGAACTCAGGCCCTTGCCCTTGGCAGGGAAGTGCTTATTCCTCCGAGCCATTTCCCTGGCCCAAACTTGAGAAGGATTCTTTTTTGTTTGGCTGGCTCAGGCTGCCTTAAGGGCAGGTCTGGTGCTGCATGTGGAGCTGGGGATTGAACCAGGCTCTATTGCACCTGACTGAGTTTGCCCAAGCAGGTGCTTTATATAACTGAGCTATCCCTCAAGCCCCTCTGTGGAGTCAGAGAATACATGATGTTAATACAGGTTATTGCTGGGATGGAGGATGATGATATTTGTTTACTTTGTATTTAGATGAGTTTCAGACTGTGTAGTGCTTGATACATTGCGTTGACTTAAGAAGTTAAAAACTTACCTGAATTGGCTCAGCAATTCCACACACTAGAGCAAGGAAGGCCCTCCCTAGAGTATGGAGGGTCCTTTCTGGAGCTTTACCCCTCACTGTGTGACCTTGAGGAAAATTAAGTCTTCTATGCCTCAGTTTTCTCATCTGTGAAATGGGGATAGAAGTTGATTATGCAGATCTAATGGAATATTGAGCCAACAATACTGAAAAATTGTCAATAAATGATTTTTAAAATTTTAGTAATTATTACTAATAAAAGCCTTGCTATACACATTCCCCAAACTTCAGTTTGTTGAAGAATATCACAATGTCCAAATAGTTGAATGGAAGCAAAAGTTGTTGTAAATAAATTTTTATTTGCCTTTGTAGAAGTATGTAAAATCCTCCCTACTATCCAACGTTCTTATGTAGGCCCTTTAGCTGAATCCAAGAATTTGATAAAAGTGCTGGCTAACAAGAGAAAAACATAAAAGTTTAATTAAAATTTACATGTGTGTGGAGGTCTTCACAATAGAGTGGAGTCCAAAGAAATGCACAAATTTTGACACTTTTATGCCATTTACACAAATATTAATAAACCTGTGGAAGAATGACAAGACAAATGGATCTCTGGACTAGGATAACAAATTCTAGGAATGTTATCAAGAGATTCATTGTGTGTGGGAAGGTGACTGCAAAAGTTAGCAGGTTTTTAGCTAGTGAAGGTTAATGCCGATTAATTTGTTTATTTGGGTTCACAATAGTGTCCGTTACCAGGGTTTGGTGATGAAAGCTATTTTCAGTTTTCATTTGTGTGATAGCTGATAAGCTTGCCAACTTGCTTAAAGTGAGAGATGCTTAGAAAATTAGGCAAGCACACTTCTCGGGGCTTCTGTGAGGGCACTTCCGGTGAGAATTGGTGTGTGGGTCAGTGCTCTGAGGTGGGGAAGAACCACTCTGGGTGACAGGCTGGAGGCAAGAGATGGGACAAAAAGTGGGAGAAGGAACACTAGATACTTCAGCTTTTGAATGCCGGCCTGCACCAGTAACACTTGAGGGAGGGTTCTGGGTCTTCAAGTTTGATGTGGGGGATGTATCCTCTGTAGCCCAAGCTGGCCTTGAACTCATAATTCTCCTGCCTCTGCCTCCCAAGGGCTTGGGTCACAGGTGTGCGCCACCACACCCAGCTCATGGCCTCTTTCTTGGACCAGTTTTGCTCTCCCTCCCACACTCTTTGAGCATTCCATCCTTTTGTGTTGTCCAGTGGCCTTTCACTAAAATTCCATTGGCCTTTTGTGTTTTCCACTGTACTTTCAGCTTCACTCTCCCTACTTCCTTCTTTTCAAAATTAAAATTTACTATATTTTGAAGAATAGAAACGAAAACAAAAACAAATAGAAACAAAGACAGAAATGGGGTAACAAACAATACATATGTTATAGATTTTTCAAAACAAGAATGGCAAATCAACAATGTTGGTTATATTACTTATTTTTATCATCAAATCTGTTGCTCAGATTAACAGATAAAGTTATGCAAGATTGGACAAATAATTGAACATTAATGCTTGCTTTCAATAAGCCTTAATTAATTTTTTTTGTTTTTTGCTTTTATTTTAGAGTACAATAATAGCTGATAAGACATTAGCAATGGTATACATTTAGAAAACCAAGATAAGAGATATTCAATGATGGTTGTTGTGTTACATACTGCTGTCCTTGATATAGTCCCTTAGATTGCATATATCAGCATGCAGAGTTGGTCAATGTGAAAATTCTAAACAATAACTGCTATTTTCAGAAAAACTGATGGAAATTATTAGTACAATCATCAGAGCCATCCTGTATATATACTTGCATAATTTTTCCCCTTCCTTTTTTCCCATCATTTCTCCTTTCCCTCACCTTTAGTGTTCAATCCTTATGCTCAGTTTCTCTCTGTTTTACTGATTTCATTTATGAGAATAGCCACTAGTTGCATCCAATTGCCTATAAAGGCTTCAGGTTTGTCTTTGTCTATTGCTCAGTAATACTCCATTATATAAAAATACCACATCTTTTTCATCCATTCCTCAGGTGATGGGCATTTTGGCTGTTTCTGAGATCTGACTATGATAAATTGTGCTGCTATAAACATGGATATACATATATCACTATGATATGATGTTTTCACTTCTTTGGGGAAAATACTCAGAAGGGGAACAGCTGGATTGAATGGAATTTCCTGTCCTAGTCTTTTTAGGAGTCTCCACGCTGATTTCCACATTGGTTGTACTAGTCTACATTCCTGACAATAATGGAGAGAGGTGCTTTTTTTCCTCACAGCTTCTCTGGTGTTCATTATTAGTAGATTTCTTTAGGATGACCTTTCTTTCTGGGGTGAGATGATATCTCAATGTTGTTTCAGTTTGCATTTCTCAAATGGCTAGTGTGTGGAACGTTTTTTCATGTATTTATTTTCCATTTGTATTTCTTCCTCTGAGAAGTATGTATTAATCTCAGATACCCATTTTTTGATTAGGTCTTTAAATGTTGGGAGTCTAACTTTTTTTTTCAATTTTTTATACATTCTACATAGAAGACCTTTGTCTGAGTGACTGTTGTTAAGATTTTTTTTCCCAATTTGTGGGTTATCTTTTCATTCTTTTTTTTTGTTTGTTTGTTTGTTTGTTTTGTTTTTTTTTTCTTTTTGAGACAGGGTCTCACTATGCAGTTCAGGCTGGTCTCGAACTCACAACAATCCTCCTGTCTCAGCCTCCGAGTGCTGGGATTACAGGCATGCGCCACCACGCCCGGCCCTATCTTTTCATTCTGTTGTTGATTTCTTTTGACATGCAGAAACTTCTCAATAAGGTGGGAACTCAGTGTTGATTCTTTGAAGTATTTTCTGTACAGCTTGGTGTTTTTCATGAACTCTCTGCCTGTCCCTATGTCTTCAAGATTTCTACCTATTTTCTCTTCCAGAAGATTTAGTGTTTGTGTTTTAATCTTTAGATCTTTAATCCATTTCAACTTTAGCTTAGTGCATGGTGATAGACCTGGGTTCAAATTTAGGTTTAGGCATGTAGAGAGCTAGTTTTTACAACACCATTTGTTAAAGAGGTCATATTTCTTCCAGTGAACATGTGTGGTCCCTTTGTCAAAGTTCAGATGGCTCAGTTTGTCGTTATATCTTCATCTTCTAATCTGTTCCATTGAACCTTGGGTCTTTTTTGCCAGTACTATACTGATTTTATCACAGTAGCTTTATAGTATAATTTCAAGATTCCAAGTCAGGACTTATAATGCCTCCTCTCTTGCCTTTGTTGCTCAGGATTGCCTTTGCTATTTTAGTTTTCTAGTTCCAAAGAAATTTTAGGAATGTTTTCTCTAGTTCTGTTGATGTATGCTGATGGTATTTTGACAGGGATTGCATTATATCAGTATAACAATTTTGGAATAAGGCAATTTTCACAATATTGGTTCTTCCTATCCAAGAGCAAGGAATATCTTTCCATTTACTCAAACTCTCTTCGATCTCTTTTTTCAGATTATTGTAATTTTCATTGTATAGATCTTTTACTTCCTTTGTTAGATTAATTACTAAGTGTTTCATTTTATTGGATGCTATTGTGAAGGGCATTGTTTCTCTAATTTCTCTATCAGTGAGTTTGTTGTTGTTGTAGAGGAATGCTACTGATTTTCAGGTGTTGGCTTTGTATCCTCGTATCCTACTGAATTTGTTTATTAATTCTAGGACCTTCTTGGTAGAGTTTTTTTGGTCTTCTATGTAAAGTATCATGTCATCTGTGAATACTGATAGTTTAATTTCTTTACCTATTCTTATTTCTTTTATTTCTCTCTCTAGCTAATGATTCCAGAACTGTACTGAATAGGAGTGGTGATAGAGGGCATCCTTGTCTTGTACCTTATTTGAGAGTAAAAGCTTTCAGTTTTTCTCTATTTAGAATTATATTGGATGTTGGTTTGTCATAGATAGCTTTTATCAGATTGAGGTAGAGACCATCTATTCCAATTTACTGTATGGCTTTGATCATGAATGAGTATTAGACTTTGTCAAAACCTTTGATGCATCTGTTGAGATGATCATGTTGTTTTTGGTTTTGGCTCTACTGATATTGTGTGTTACATTTATGAACTTGCATCCCCAGAATGAATACTACTTGTTGTAGTGAATAACCTTTTTGATGATTTGCTATATTCTATTTGATAGTAATTTATAGAGGATTTTTACAACTATGTTCATGAGAGAGATTGGTGTGTAATATTCTTTTTTTGGCTGAATCTTTGTCTGGCTTTGGTATTAGTTTAATATTTGCCTCCAGGAAAGATTTTGGGAGTATTGCTTCCAATTCGGTTCCACTGAAGCATTTGAGGAGTATTGGGATTCAAATCGTCTCTAAATTTCTTGTAGAATCCAGCTGTCCATAAAGACCTGGACTTTTCCTTGTTGGTAAGTTTCTGATTACATTTTAAATTTCATTGGCTGACTTTGGGTTATTCAGAGTTTTTACATGTTCTTGATTTAGTTTTGGTAATTTGTACCTATGCATGTATCCATCCATTTCTTCTTTGTCTTTTTGATTTTATGAGAGTTAAGATTTGCAAAATAGATATTTATGATCTGAATTTCCACAGAATCTGTAGTAATTTCATCTTTTTCATTCCTTATTGCTTGGACCTGAGTTTTTTCTTTCCTCTTTTTGAGGAGATTGGCTGGGAGTTTATACTTTTATTTAGTCTTTGAAAGAACCAACTTTTTGTCATTCTTTGTGTTGCTTTCTTGGTCTCAATTTTATAATTTCTGCTTTAATTTTTATAATTTCCTCATGTCTTTGGGCTCTGAGCATGGGTTCTTATTTTTCTAAAAGTCTGAGGTCAGCATTAGGGTATTTATTTGTTCTTTTTCTGTTTTCCTGATGTGTGAATTCACCAGTGTGAATTTCCTCTGAGAACTGCTTGTTGCATTCCACAAATTCTAGTAAGTTGTGCTTGAATTTCCATTGTATTGTAGATATTTTTAATTTCTCGTTTTTTAATTTATTTTATTGAGAAACAAATAGCAATGAGACAGTTTCAAAACCAATTAGTAGGGCAGTTTCAATAATCAATACATTGCATATTGTTGTCTTCGTAGTGGTTATTCATAGTACAAGATGCACACATGATATCCTGCCCAAACACTATTAGTAAAAATCTCTCTTCTCATTGAATTAAAAGAAAGCAGTTGTATAGCTGTCCTAACTATTTAGTATATACAGATACAAAATGGTCCTTCATTTATATGCTTTTTTTTTTTTTGTTTAGTTTTGTTAGAAATGGGTATTCCATTGCCATGTAAATATTGTAGGTGCTGAGGAGGGTGTTATTTAATCACCAAATGTACAATGGGTTTTTGTGGTTTCTTTTGTCATTAATTTTCAGCTTCATTGCATTGTGGTCAGATAATATGTATGAATAGGCTAATCTCTGTTTTCCTGAGTTTACTTAAGCATAATCTATAAACTAGTGTGTGGTCTATTTTAGGAACCATCCCATGTGCAGCTGAAAAGAATGTATATTCAGATATTGTTGTGTGGAACACTCTGTATATGTCCACTAAGTCCATTTGTTCAAAGCTTTAGTTTAGTTTTGCCATTTCTTTGCTAATTTTTTATCTATTTGACATATCTTTTAGAGATAAGAGGGTGTTAAGGTCCCTTCCTAAGGTTGTTATACTGGTTATTAGATTCTTCATGTCCATTAAAATTTGTCTTGTATACTTGGGTGTTCCCTAATCTCCTCATTTTCTTCTAACCAGTATGTAGTGTCTTTCTTTATCCTATTTGATCATTCTTGGTTTGTCTGTGAACAGGATAGCTATTCCTGCTTTTTTCTGAGCTCTTGGAGCATGTAGTATTATTTTCCATCCTTTGACTTTCAGTTTATGTATGTCTTTATGGGTTAAATGTTTTTTCTTGTACACAGAATATTGTTGGATATTTTAATCCATCTTGCAAATCTATTTCTTTTAATTGGTGAATTAAGTTCATTTACATTGGTGGTTATAATACACACACACACACACATGCACACACACATACACACACACACACACACACACACGTAGGATTATGTTGGTCATGTTATTTTCCTGTTGTTTTTTCCCTACTTTCCTATGTTTGTTTACCCTGTTTGATGCATTCTTTGTGTTGTTGTTCTTGGAATTGTGGTCATTTTGATCCCTTTCTAGAATGCCTTTTAGTATTCTATGTAGAGTTGGTTTGGTCGTCATGAATTTCTTTAGTTATTCTTTGTCATGGAAATATTTTAGTTCTCCATTAAACTTGAAAGAGAGTTTTGCACGGTATTTCACTTTGGGTTGGAATTTGTTTTCTTGTGGGACTTGAAATACTTTGCTCCCTGGTCTTCTTGACTTGATGGTTTATGCTGAGAAATCTGCTTTTATTCTGAGGGGTTTTCCTTTAAATGTCATCTGTTTCTTCTCTCTAGTGGCTTTTTTTGGTGTGCTGAGTTTCTGGGATCTTGATTATTATATGTCTGGATGTAGTGTTTTTTTTTAATTAATTAATTTATTTTTTATTTTATTGAAATACAAATGTTAATCAGACAGTTTCAAGACACCTTAACCATACAGATTCGATGAATTAATACATTGTAAACTGTTTTCATAATGTTTTGGTATTGTACAAGGTGAATACATGATATTATATTTACAGACATTATTTTATTTTATTTTATTTTTATTTATTTTATTTTATTTTAATTTTTTTTGAGACAGGGTCTCACTATGCAGTTCAGGCTGGCCTTAAGCTCACTTTGTAGCTCAGGCTGGTCTCGAACTCACAACAATCCTCCTGCCTCAGCCTCCCGAGTGCTGGGATTACAGGCATGCGCCACCATGCCCGGCTACAGATATTATTTTAGCAGATATCTCTTATCAGTGAATTGAGTGTAGCTGCTTACTTATCTTATTTTTTTATATCTGAATTATATCAAAAATTCAATAATTATTTACCTAGTGGATGACCGTAGTACTAGAAGCCAACATAATATCGTGTCCAACCACCATTAGTGCAGATCTTGCTTCTCATAGAATTATGTAGAAGCACAGCATTATCTATCAGCTTTTCTTCTGGATGGTTAACAACCTAAGATCACAAGTCAGAGTTGGAGAAATAGAAGAGCCACAAGGCCAGCCAACATTTTGGCCCTAGCCTTTCAAGGTCAGCGAAGACTCAGGGCATAGGAGAACCTGTACTGCAGCATCATGAAACTCAGGTGAGCTCCAAATTTTCTGAACAAGGAGATTATGGAGCCACAGAGGAAAGAGATTGAAGTTCTAAAGTGTGCCTGGGGAGAGTCACATGAAGAGAAAACTTTCTCTCAAGCTCTCACAGAGAGCAAACTGGTCAAGCATTGGCCGTGACTCATCCACATGGATGACACAGACAAAGGAACTACA
>PVKA01023914.1:0-34968 GCA_004027165.1 Ctenomys sociabilis
TCCTCCCGGCAAGTTTGCACAAAGAATGCATATGATGACATCTTGCCTCTTGGCTTCTTAGGATCTCCTTTGCCCATGTTTACTTGTTTTCCTCAGCGAGGTACAGAGTCGCCCAGTGCCCGTCCGGCTCTCACTTGCCCCGGCGCTGTCTCTATGGAGCTCAATGTACTGCAATGGCTGTGAGAGCGGGAGCCAGACGACTACAGAAGGCTTTTGCAGACTGAGGCTCTTCTTTAATTCCCAGATGTGGCTCCGGTGTATGACTAGTTGATTTTTCATTCTATCTGCCAACTGCTTTGATGAGTGACAGGTCAAGACTCTGAAAAGTCATCTAAACCAAATTAGAAAATTTCCCAGGTCTCTCTAGACCTTTAATAGATCTTCTCAAAGGACAGCCTGCAACCGACTAAGGACGTCAGCATTACAAGAGCATGTTAGTGCTAATGTTGCACATTTTCAAGCACTGCCATAGGCCTATGCAATCAGAAACTGGGGAAGAAAAATTTATTTTTAACAGGCCATCCAAGTGTTCTGAAACAAATTCAAGTTTGAGATATACTGCTCCAGGGTTTCAATTCATTTCACCCATATTTGGGCAATAAGTTACTTGACAGTACTGTGGCATTGATGGTTATTCTTTTAACTAAACCTTTTTTCCTTCTAAAATTTTTATCTGTTCTATGGCCTAGTGTCTTCTGTCTTTGTTTGTGTCTATGTTCTTTCTGAAACCTACCACAGAGAGCTATAGTACCTTGAGGCTGTCTTTCTCATCATGCATGTATCCTAAGTACCTTTATAGTAGTGAAGGTAGTGCTACCAGACAAATCCAACAATACACTCACTTTATACTGAAAAATATTTTCCTTATCTAAAAAATCTATAGGAGTCACAGGTCAGAAAATCATTCATGAACTCAAGTTCCCTCAATCTTGTCAATGTGCCCTTGGGACCCTGTCTCCTCTGTGCAGCAAAAGACAGAGATAGGCATCTTTATGATCCGAATTAAGGGGGAAAGTAATGAAAGTCCAGAGAAGATGATTTCCCCTTAAACAAGTAATCCATAAGTTGCACGTTGACTTTTTTTCACATCCAACTGGATACATTCTGCCTCAAGAGATGCTTTTCAGCCAGGTAGGTATCCAGAAAAAAAGACCTGAATGAACAGTCAGTAATCAGCACCACATTTAGCCTCCACATGGCCTCTGAAAGTCCTTTCCTGGCCTCTCACACTATAACAGTGCATGCCATCCTCAGTTCTCAAACAAATTGCAGTATTAACATATCTTAATAGTTCATTGGAGCTTAATATTTCATGAATATTTTGTCCATGACTTCAAATTATCATAGGATTATTAGCAGGGGCAGGGGAAGAGCATTCCATAAATACATGCAAAGGTCAACCTGAAAGGTATAGAAGAAAGTAAGTAGCAAATTAGAAGCCAGAGCAGCAATACTTAGAGAATTTATCCATCTTTTCATTCTGCTCAGGAGTCTTCTTCAATGTGTGTATATTTGCATGTGTGAATAACAATTTCACATCCATGTAATTTCTATATGTATGCACACCATTCATATTGGTAGTAACTATATAGAAATTGCCTTTTCACTATAATTTTAAAATCAACTCCTTATAATTTATAAAACTTTGCTCTTAGGAGGGAACTTGGTTCCAATGGGGTAAAAAAATAAAACTATTTCTCAAAAGCATTCTTAACTTGTAATTTATGCACTGTTATAACTAAGATGTTTACGAGCATGTACCAGTGGTTGTATTTTCTGTTCTTAAGTTTATTGGTCCAATTTAGATGTACATCATGATGACATTCATCGTACAGAATATGTATTTGATATATCCTGAGTCTTTTTATTTTAAACTTCATCCTCCTGACACCCTTCTAATCCCCATCTTAGCACTGTATAATGTCAACTTGGAATGCTTGCTTCTCTTATCTCATCTTGGGAATGGGAATGGATTCTACACTGTTGGATTCCACTAGTTTTTCGCATGGATGCACTCATCCTGCGGGTCCACAGAAAAACAGAAATCAATTTTTGTACTCTAGCCATTAGAAATTAAAAATGCAGAAGCCTGAATTTTAGATAATGATATTTCAGAGAAGTGCTTCAGTGTTCAGCGTCTTCTCATTCATATTTTACCTTTCAGTTACGTATTTTGCTGGACTAGCTCATTTTGAGCATTATTTTTAAATAAGACCCATGTAGTTTTACAGTGAGAGCTTTGGCTTCCTGTACCTTAAAGGTGAATACATTTAAGTGCCAGGCTATTTAGAAACAATACCCCATAGAGGACAACAATGACAAGTCATTAAGGGAAGCACGTTCTTATCCTGCTTCCTCTCACTTTATAATCTGAATAGTTAGACTAATAAGAAGGTCCACTATTTTACCGCCAGACTTTTGGGAAACACAATAGATTGCAAGAATTCTGCATGTAACAAAAATAATTGGAGTTAGCATAATACTCAGTTATATTTTTTTCAAAACTGAAACTTGATTTAAATGAGATTGGCAAAATAATGAAATTATAAAGTTAAACTATAGTAATATATAAAATGTTTTCAACTAAATGTAAAAATTATAAAATAACAGTTTTATGAATATATAAAATTTTTATCAAAATACATGTATCACAGATTAGTATAATGAGATCCTTATATCTACAAACTTAATAACCAACCCAAAATTGCATAGATATCACATTGGTATATTGCAGTGAAGAGTAGAAATAAGTAACAAATATTCATATAAAAATGTTGTTCAGAGAAAGAAAAATTGGTGAAATTGAACAATAGCATCAGTTATTTTAAAAGCGTTAAGGAAAATTGTTTTCATATACAACATGTACATTTATATGTAACTGGAGCCCAAATTTGGACAACTCTTCTATTAAACTCTACTAATTTTTACAGGTTGTTTTATTTAATTCAATTCAAATGTATGTAGTATGATCTTTCCAAGGAAACTTTTAAGCAAAATATAAGTATAAGCAATCTTGCCCAAGAGAATGAAGTAGCATTACATAATGTATGGTTGATTAACTTCCTGACATGATATCCATGTATTGATTTCTAATAATACTTTTTTGATGTATTAAATCCATTGTTCAAAATAGCTGCAGAGAATTACAACTCTAATTCAAATTAACATCATTTTAAAGGAAACATATTCCAACTTTTAACTTCTATGATTCCTATCCACTAAACAATGCCAGTTTCTTCCAGATCAAGATTGTTTTTTTCTTTTCTTGTTTTTTATGTGTTGGCTGTAGGGTCTCACTACACAGATTGGACTCATAGTGATCCTCCTGCTTTCAGCCTCCCCAGCGCTGGGATTATAGGCATGAGCCACCACCATGGTGTGTCTCAATAGATGGCTCAGCACACCCTGGGGCAGTGCCAGCATGGCTGATGGTGCCAAGATAGAACCTTTCTTCTTTTTCTATGTGAGAAATAAAGCTAGACCTGCTCTTCTACTAAGATAAATCTCTACTTCTTTTTATTTCCTTCCTTAGCCTTCCTTAATGTTAGGATTATAGGCATTGCCAATGATTCTGGCTTTATCTGAGGAAACTGACTTTAATTCAGGTGTACACAAACTACAGTGATTTTGTGATCATAATCAGAAGATAATTTAAGGAAGTCACTTTTCAGATCCTCAGATTTCTAATGTTTATTTCAAATATGGATCTGGGTGCCAGCCATGCCTCTGGGGCCTGGAAGCTATTTAGATACACTCTTTCACTGAAATAAAGACATCTGCACATATATGGCAAAAGTGGAGTGAAGAGCAATAAGAACTATGCATTATTCTATCACATTCGTCCATCTGTCACACTCAGATATCCTTCTAAAGGTTATGATCCAGGGAAAGGAAATGCAAATGGACAACCTGACTTTGATTGAATTTCAAACTAGTTGATTGAAAACATCGATGAATTAGAAAAAAAAAAAAAAAAACTAGAAATGTCTACATTAAAATGTTTATCATTATGCTGACAGAGTTCCAAGAGTTGGAAAATTAAATTGATTTACTGAAGTAAAGCCAGATACAGTTTTGCACATCAGAGTTTTTTTTAACTTGAGTATTATAGCTAACACACATGAAAGCCTTGTATGTCAGAATAAAGAATTGGAGTTTTATCCTGAAAGCAAAGAGGAGCAATTGAACAATTCGAAGAGAAAAATGAGATAAGTGGTTTTGAATGTTATAGTACTACTCTAGCAGGAGTGTGGAGAATGGATTGGGTGACGTAGGGAACCAAGATGCAGAGAGCCAGAGGAAGAGAGTCCAGGAAAGAAACCCACAGAAATAAGCAAGAAAGCACAAGAATCAACTGTGACAGTGAAGATAGAAGGAGAGGGTTCGATTGGGAATTTTCAAAAGGTAGCTCTCTACCCCCAACTGTAGTTGTTCAGCATCTACAAACTCATCACTGGAATGAGATTCTGAACATGACGCTCCCTACTAAATCTTCAGATCCTTGACTTGGCCGTTTATGTTTTTTTATTTTTTTATTGAAGAACAAATAGCAATGAGACAGTTTCAAGACAAATTAATAGGACAGATTCAATACTTAATACATTGCAAACTATTTTTGTAGTGGTTTGGTATCATCCAAGGTGCATACATGATACTATACTTCCAGACACTATTATAGCAGATGTTTCCAATCAGTGAATTAAGAGAGTATAGCTGTTTACTTATCTTATTTTTTAAAGCTGAATTATATCACAGTTTCAATAATTAATACTTTCTACCTTGTCATCTTCCTAATGGTTATCCATAGTACTAGAAGCCGACATAATATCTTGTCCAACCACTATTGGTGTGAAGCTTTCTTCTCATACATTTGCACAGAAGTATTGCATATTTATCTTAACTGTACTATTTGTATAAACACATCATGGTTCTTCCTTTATATCCCTTTTGAGGGATATAAAGGAAGACCTGTCAAAGATGGGCACTCCATTATTATTAAACCATTATAGGTGCCTGAACTCGGTAACACAATCAAACACAGTCCGGAAGTCCACAATAATAGTGAGTTACCTGAAGAAGTTGTTGACTATAGCCATTTACAGCTCAGCATAGCATTATGGCCCCACTTTATATACCTCATTTTTATACTTTTATGCTGGATGATTAAGACCAAGATAAAGCAAGACCTCTGTGACAAAAAATGTAGCTTTTGTATCTGATGAGGTCAATGAAGTTCCCTCAGGGTTTATCTTGTAATCCTGTACCTTACTCTGTAGATCCTTTGTCTGTGTCAGTCATGTGGATGAGTCACAGCCAATGCTTGACCAGTTTGCTTTCTATGAGAACCTGAGAGAAAGTTTTCACTCCATGTGGCTCTCCCCATCACACTATAGATCATTGATCTCCTTCCTCTGTGGCTCCATAATCTCCTTGATCAGAAAATTTAGGGCACAACTGAGTTACATGATGTTAAAGTACACATTCTCCTATGTCCTGAGTCTTCACTGACATTGAAAGGCTAGGGCCAAAATGCTGGCTGATCTTGTGGCCCTTCTATATCTCCAATTTTTATCTGTGAACTTAGGTAGTTAACCATCCAGAGAAAAAGCTGATTAGTATCCTGCAGCATATGCCATTCAGTTTGTCCTAACAATCCAACTAAATTCTTTTTAGTTGTTGTGCATTTCTATTTGTATTTCTTCTTTTGACTTCTTATACTAGGGAGACTATATGATATTTGCACATGTGTGTCTGATTTATTTCAATTATGAGTATATGTTCAAGTGGCATCCACTTCAATAAAATTGCTTCAAGTTTATCATTCTTAATACCTGAGTAATACTCCATTATACAGAAATACCACATCTTTTTCAACCATTCCTCATGTGATGAACATCTTGGTTGTCTTCAAAATTTTGCTATCACAAACTGTGCTGCTATAAACATAGGTACACATATATCACTATGATATGATGTTTGCAGCTCCTCTAGGAAAATTCCCAGTAGGGGGATAGCCGGCTTGAATGGGATTTCTAGTCCTACTCTTTTGAGGAGTCTCTGCACTGATCTCCACAATGGTTGCACCAGTCTACATTTCCACCAGCAGTGGACAAATGTTCCCTTTTCCCCATATCCTCTCCAACACTTGTTGTTGGTTGATTTCCTTATGATAGCCATTCTTTCTGGAGTGAGATGGTATCTCAGTGTTGTTTTAATTTGCATTACACGGATGACTAGCAATGTGGAACATTTTTTTACATATTTATTCACTGCTTTATTTTTGTCCTCTGAGAAGTATGTATTCCTCTCACATGCTCATTTCTGGATTGAGTCTTTAAATCTGAGAGACCTAATATACCTTAGTTCTTTATATTTTCTAGAGAACAGACTTTTGTCTGATTGCTTATTAGTCAGGATTTTTTCAGAATTTGTGGGCTGTCTTTTCACTTTGTTGACAATTTCTTTTGAGGTGCCTGAAATTCCTCAGGAAGAGTTGATCCCAGTTGTTGATTCCTTCAAGTGTTTCCCATGCGAATATATGTTTGTTCATGAACTCTTTAACTACCCCTATGTCTTCAAGAGTTCCTCCTACTTTCTCTTCTATGAGATTGAGTGTTTCTGTTTTAATGTTTAGATCTTTAATCCATTTTGACTTTAGCTTTGTTCATGGTGATAGAGCTAGGTCAAGTTTTAGTTTCAGCACATAGAAAGCCAGTTTTTCCAGGGCCATTTGGTAAAGAGGCTATCTTTTTTCCATTAAAAACACACAGAGACATGTACTAGTCAAGATCCCAGAAATCCAACAAAAAATAATATACTGAAAGCTGCTAGGGTGAAGAAGCAGATCACATTAAAAGGAAAACCCATCAGAATTACAGCCGACTTCTTTACACAAATCATGAAGGCAAGCAGAGCATGGAGCAGAGTTCTTCAAGTCCTGTGTGAAAATAAATTCCAGCCCACACTATTATACCCTGAAAAACTCTCTTTCAAGTTTGTTGGAGTAGAGAAATACTTCCACGACAAAGAACAACTAAAGCCGGGGAGATGGCTCAGTGGAGTAAGTGCTTCCCTGGTAAGTGCAAGGGCCTGAATTCAATCCCCGGTTCCGCCAAGAAAAAAAAAAAAGAATTTCTTGACGACAAAGCCATACCTTCACACACTACTGAAAGATGTTCTAGAGAGGGACAACAATAACCAGAACTCCACGAATTAGAATGGAAGGAACCCACTAAACAGGGCAAGCAATTAAACACAGGATAAAAAGGAGTAAACAACAGCAGGTAATTATTATGACAATCATAAGTCAACACATTTCAATTATAACCGTCAATGTAAATGGACTCAATTCACCAATTAAGAGAAATGGACTGGCACAGTGAATTAGGAAACAAAATCCAACAATATGCTGTATACAAGTAATGCATTTTGCCCATTTATTATAAGATTTTGACTTATTTTACTTTTCCCTATTAAAAGGTGATAAGCTACTACCTGCATACTCAGACACTCTTATGTATACTGCATTCATTGACCATGGTGGGTAATTATATGCCATAAGTAAAGCCTGAATATTTAGCCTTCCAAATTAAAACTATACATTTTTAGATAGTATTGATTGAGTTAGTACATCTTTAAAACATCTGTGCTGCTTATACTATAAAAAATACAATAGGTCTGGCAAGATAGCCCAGAAGACCAAACCCCTACTTTGGCAAGTGCAGTGGCCAGGGTTGGATCCCCCATCATGCATGTCCCACCAGCCTTGCCCCCGAGTACCTTGAGCAGGCAACCGAGTCTGGGTGTTGAGGTGCCCTCCTGTAATCCCAGCACTGGAGAGGCTGAAAAGGGGAGGACCACTAAGAGTCAGAGATGTGCAGTGAGATCCTGTACCAAATACATAAATGAAAGAAAAAACAAAAGCAAAAAAAAAAAAAAAAGCCTAATAATGTATGAGGTGTACTGCAGTTCAAAATCCTAGCTCTACATGGCAAGTGCAGGGTCCTGAGTTCAATCCCCAGTACCATAAAATCCTAGCTCTAAAACTAGCAGGCTACAAAGCCTTTCACAAGTCATGCTGTTCTTATGCCCTGTACAATAGAGATAACTCTAGTGTCATCAAGCAAAATGGACTGGCTAATACCGGGCCAAGGACAGAAAGCACATGGTAAGTGCTAAGGAACGATTGTAAGGAATTTCTTACCTGTGTTTTAATTTTTAACTGGTATTTGACATTGAAGAATTTGCTCACCAGAATTTGTCTTACACAAATGTATATTTGACATGGAAAATTTCATATTAGAATCTGTGTGTTCAAAAGAGCTAAGAAATGTAGAAGTCATGGATTTCTTATTAAACTTCACCTTGTTTTGGCCATATATGTACATTAACATATTTACTTTTTCTCTGAGGACAAGGTGAATACTGTCCTTTGTATGTGTTGCTGAGCTCACATGTAAAGGTTTAATTTATAGTACTAATACAGGCAAGATAAGGAATAATCTAAATAGAAAGAACACTCTTGCCAGTTGGGTTATTTCTGCTAAGCAGAGTGTTTATATTTTTTCATAGAACAAATTAGAAGTTTTCCAGATCATTTTTCTGAAGTAGCTTTATTTCCTGTAAGCAGAGTATAAACTAGAAGTATTAGGAAAGGTCACTTCTACCTCTCCATGAGGTACATTTTCATAATTAAGACTTAAAGTTCAACCACATATGCAGTGATCTCTCCTCACTGTATGGATTATATTCGTACACTGAATGTGCTTACTTAATTTGAAGCTTGTAAGAAATATTTTAAAGTAAATAATTGTGTTTTCCAATCCTTCTTTGTTCAAGGCACTAGTCTCCACAATGCCATCAGTGCAAATACATTACACTTATTTGTCAATGGCAACAAATGGAGGATATTTTTATTCAACTCATTGCTAGCTACAAAACATCAAGGTGGGCACAATAGTTGTCACATAACAACACGTTGTCAAAGCATTAACAAAAAGAATGGTTTTGTCTCTATACCAGTGTCTTCATATTAAGTAAACAATTTATTTCTAACTCAATCCTCCCAAGATGGTGAAGTGGGAAGAATCTAATATTAAGTTTTGCAGGAGAGATTTTATCACTTGTCAAATTAAGATAGCTGCTTTTGTGAGATGAAACGACGAATCTGAAATCAAAGCTGAGACCCAGGCAGAAATTCATGTTGGTTCTATGAAGGCTTGCTTCTCCACAGGACAGGGCAGTGGGAGATGAGAGCAGGGTCGCCTCAGCACAGGTGAAGCACAGGACAAGTTCGCCTGCCACGTAACGCCACACTTACAAATCTGGCCAAGAACCTGTGGTGGAAATGGAAAAGTGTGATTCCAAGAGCCAGCCAAATAGCTCAGCAGATTAAAGTGCCTGTAAGCAGGTGCAGGGGGCAGGGTTTCAATCCTTGAGTCTGCCGGGCCACCCCAACCCCCAGGGAGCACTAAGATGGCAATTGAAACTGGGTGTGGTGGCACAAGCCTGTAATCACAGCTCTTGGGATACTGTAAGCTGGAGATCCAATCTAGTAGTGAGACCCTGGATTGGATGGAGTCCAATCTAGTAGTGAGACCCTGAACACCATGTAGGCCCTTCCCTAAAATACAAAACAAAACTGAGATTCATGCAGATGAACAGTCTTTTCTTGATAATAGTAAGTTAGTTTCAATTACATAAAAGAAGCTGTTTTGGAAGTACTTATTTCATCTTATCTGTGATACTCATTTGCTTTTCTAGGGGCTCATTACACCAGAGATAATATCATTTTTATTTTATTTTTTATTTATCTCAAGTATGGAAAGCTGGCTCAACTTTTTTAAGAAAATTATTGGTACATATTTTCCATGCATAAGAAATACGTTCATCAGAAGTTGGGCATGGTGGCGCATGCCCGTAACCCCAGCACTCGGGAGGCTGAGGCAGGAGGATTGTGTGAGTTCGAGACCAGCCTGAGCTACAAAGTGAGCTTAAGGCCAGCCTGAACTACATAGTGAAACCCTGTCTCAAAAAAAAAAAAAAAAAAAAAAAAAAAAAAAAAAAGAATACATTCACCATAGGGATTTTTACCTGTACATAGTATGTCTTAATTATTTTATGCCCCTTTCTCTCCCCCTTTTTCCATTTCTTTCCTTTCCCTATTTAAAAAAGCTTTGTTTTGTTTTTCCCATCCATTCTATTTTTTAAGATAGTGGAAATTTTACTTATACTTTAAAGGGAGCCAGAGTTAGCTATAATCTTAGATGATTTAAGGATATCACATTTCAAATTCAGGAAAGCAAAGACACAGAACCATATTGTGTTTCAAATAACTGCAAAACCAATCCAATGAAATTTAACTTCTTATGCAAATTATCACTGAGGTACCAAGTCAGTTGAGTGACAGGTCAGCTGAACTGTTTAATGTGTAATTCAGAAAGAATAATCTGATTATCATTATGGAAAATATCCTCTCTACAGAAAATACCCTCTTTCATCCTTTGATGATTATATGTAACAATAAAGTAACAATGTTATAGTTGTAAATTTATCTATTTATTTTATTTTTTTATATATTTAGTATAGGGTCTATAGGGTCTCAGTACACACATCAGACTCCTAATGATCCTCCTTTCCGCCTCCCAAGTGCTGGGATCACAGGTGCATGCCATCATGCCCAGTCTCAGTCACAGTCTCCGTGTGCCCCAGGGGCAGGACCCCTATGGCATGCCAGGGATTGAGCTCCTGTCCCTGTGCCCATCTAATCAGGCACTGTAGTCGTTGAGTCCTCTTTAATAAATATTTTCAATGTTTCCCAACTTTCTTTGTTTCTCCTTTATCACCAGATATGGAGAAGTTGAAACTTTCTTACCTATGCAAGTAGTTTGGCTGAATAGAACTAGTATACATGGAAAATCATGTAAGAAGGCTTTCTGAGTTGCATTTCCAAGAATTTTGTGGAAAACAATTTGGCCATCTGCTCTTACTACAAATCCCCCACATTGTAACCCCTTACCTTGAGAGGAGTGGGCCATCTCCGAGAAACTGTCTTTGGCCAGAGACTTGGTCTTCTCTCGTCTTCAGTTGTTCAGATATAATTTTCTTATTTACAGATTTTAGAGTCAGAGAAAAAAGAAAGACTTCAGAAAGACTGATGGTGGCTGCTTCTGCCACCCTCCATGCTAAAATCCCAGCACCCAGCCTCCATGCAGTTGGCGGAATGTGCATTGTAAACAATTTTGTCTGAAGTATGCGTTCCCTGTTGTAAAACAAATGTTAGTTTTTTCTACATTAAATTTCAAACTCCAATAGCTGCTGAAATTATCACTGTAATATGTTCCATTTCCTGATGAGAACAGAAAGAAATATTCCAGTGTTGAAATCATAATGCTATTGTCTCAGGATATAATTTTTTAATTTTTACACAAATTGCAAGAAAATGTTATTTTCAATTCCTTAATAGGTGGATTTACTACATAAATTGTTCAGAATAAACTACGTAAGTTTCCTATGCTATAAATGTTACTTGAAAGTAGTTTCCAAAAATTGCACTTCTTGGAAAAAATGCATGCAATAATTTGAAGAAAGCAATTTTAAACAGTTAAAATTTATGGACGAGTACAGAGGAGGTCTTATACTGGTAATTAACTTAGTTTTAGTATATCTCCAGTGATGAAGTAAGAACTCATTATTATTCAACCTTTCAGAAGCTCTATAAGTATTTAATTTTTATTCTCATAGGATAGCAGTTAAAAGATTGCCTAATGAAGGTAAAAAATAACTGTAAGAGTTCCAGGGTGTGTTCTCCAACTTATTCAGAAGAAAATGCTTCGCCCTAGAGTATTGTTTGAGAAACATCATAAAAGGCTTTTATATCTCACACTGGCATGGGATAAGTGTACTAGTAAGACTTTGCTACACACTAAAATAGGCCACCATGACCAAGGGGATATTTATTTTTATGTAGGTAATCATCGTCTGATTGTGTCAACTGGAAAAGTTTAGAAGCTTAACTCAAACCACTTCAGCCATTCTACACCCTAAGGTATAGAAGACCCATCCTACCCTAGGGTGGCTTATAGCCTAGATGAAGAAAGGAAGGAACAATGAAGGATGGGTATGCTCCTGTTCTTCTGAGGCACTCTTTTCTTTGTCTTCATATTGGATGCCACCTCTTGCTTCCAGCATAGATCTTTCGCCTTTTGACATAGGCTCTTCCACCTTCCATTGTAAGCCTGTCAGATACCTTCTGTACTCCTCTTCATCCAGTTCTGTGGGTGATTTTTGCAAACCAATCTTTTAATTTCTTATACATTTGTATAACTTGTGTTATATCTGCTTCTCTACTGAAACATTGACTGGCACAGATTTTGATACCGGGAGTGGTCTACAGAAATAGAATTACAACAATGGAACTCTTCAATGGCTTTAGGGGTTCCTCAAGTTGGCTCTCTAATTTGGCAAGACCTAAAGACACCATGGATTAACCTTATAATTCTATGGTGAATACTGATAATATCTGGCATGAATAGTTTAAGTTAATATATAGATCATTTGCTAATCATAATTCATCATTTTTGAGGTTTAATGAATTTACTGGCTCCCACAGACATGAAAGTTTAGAATTTCCTTGGCAGAGTAGAAAACATGATGATGCTGGCTGGTTGGTCTTAGCCTCTCAGGGTGTACAAGTGAAGGAAAATAATGATCTCAAAGCATTCATAGGACATCTAAAGTCTTCTAGTTGTGAGAAAAATTAATAAAGGAAAATAAGCAGTTCTCAGATTCACATCCCCAGCTCCAGATACACATAAGAAATTTAAAAGCTGCTGGATGTTTCCTGAAAGAAAATCTCTCTTTTAGCTATAAGGCTGAGATTGCAAAAACCCAGACATAAACCCTCATAATTCCATTGGCTGAACTACAACATAAGTTTACTGTTCATCCCTGAAGGTTATGTGAAATAAAGAGCAGGTCATTGATTGGGAAAAAATGAAGTTGCATAAACTGGGATGAAGATGTGTGGGAGATTCTGAAGAAACTATGGATGTCAAGTGTCCAGATACTAATAAGATTATTTTGCCAAAGGAAGAGATATCCCCACCCACAGTGGAAGAGGCATTCCTATCTCCACTTTCTATCTTATTGGCCTCTTCTAGTATACCAAGAAGTTAATCCTATATTGACCAGGATGATATTCTTTGGGACCTGGCCACACCACCCACTTTGGACCCTCGGCCTCTAACCAAGCCCAAGTCACAGAAGGCTCCTAGGGTGGGGTGTATAGTGTGACCCTAGAGAGTCCTCTATTGTTCCAAAGAACTTGTTGAGCTTTCTAACTCTTATGAACAGAGGCCTGGTGAGCAAATATGGGAATGAATTTTATAGGTGCAGGATAAAAGTACTCACCTGGATCAGGCTGAATATGTTGATATGGGCCTTTTAAACAAGGATTTAGAGTTTAATGTCACAGTTTGTGGAGGAAAGAAAGGTGTTAGCAGTTTATTTGTCTGTCTGGCAGAAGTGTAGATCAAAAGTTGCCCATTTTGAATGAATTAAAGATGCCAGATAGTCCATGGTTTACTGATGATGAGGGGATCCATAGGCTTAAAGAAATGAGAATGCTGGAATGAATCTGCCATGTTAAATCTAATCCTTCACACTGGGATGATCCAAAATTGTACCCTTCACTAATTCCTGTAGAAACAGATTTGGGAGGGCAACACTGTCATCCCTGAAGAGCCCTGTCATTGCTCTTCTCTGTATGCCAGACCTCGTGGTGGGGACCACAGTTACTCAGTTAGGAAATTTAAGGGCAATGGGCTTGATTGGAACCCAGAGTGCCAGAGGTCAAGATGAAACACTTAATCACCAAAGGCAGGGTCCATGAATTCACTGTAATGGGTAGCAGAACCAGAACAATGACCAGAATAATCTGACACATGCAGACCTGTGATATTGGCATGTCAATCACGGCATTCTCAAAAATAAAATAGATGGAAAGCCTCCAAAATTTTTTCTACATATATATAATTGAAAAAATTGAAGGGCAAATAAGAAAAAACTTACTTCAAATTGTAGTAACAAGGAACCAAAGTCCCTCACCCAGTTTCCAGATTGAGCTACTTACAGAACCAAGGCCACTTTAATGAAGAGAAGGCCAGGTTCCCTGGGAAAGGATACCAGTGCTCCAAAAATCTATATAGTCAGTCTCTTCTCCATTTTTCCCCCAGCGGGATCTAGGGCCTTTTGCCTGAGTGACTGTATGGGGGCGGGGGGAAGGGAAATGATCAGACATTTTAGGGACTATTGGATACTTGTTCTAAGCTGACAATGATTCTAAGGCATCCAAAGCATTTGTGTAGCCTTCCAGTACCAGTAGGGGCCTGTAGAGGCCAGGTGATTAATGGAGTTTTAGCAAAGATCCAACTCACAGTTCTTTCAGTAGGTCCTTGACTGAATCCAGGAAATGACTCCCCTGTTCTGGAATGCATAATTGGGTTGGATATACTCAGCATTTGACAGAATCCTCCCATTTGTTTACTAACCTGTAGTGTAAGGAAGATGACAGTTGGAAACACCAGTAGAGCTCTCATTGCCTGCTAAAACAGTAAGCCAAAAGCGCTATCGCATTCCTGGGGGGATTGCAGAGATTAGGGTCATCATGGAGAACTAGAAGCATGTAGAGTTATGGGTGCCCACTACATTTCTATTTAATTCTTTCATTTAGCCTGTATAGAAGATAAATGCGTCTTGGAGAATGATGATAGATTACTGGAAACTGCATTATGTGATGCTTGTAATTGCAGCTAAAGTAGCCTGTGTTGTCTACTTGCTTGATGAGTTTAACACATCTCCTGAAACCTGGTATGCAGTACTGATTTGACAAATACCTTTCTCTCTATACTTATCCACAAAGACAACCAGAAACAGTTGGCTTTCAGCTAGAAAGGCCTGAAATATACTTTCATTGCCCTACCTTAGGGCTGTATTAGTGCTCTAGCCCTGTGTCACAAGTAAGTTCACAGGACTCGTAATTGCCTTTCTGACAAGGCATCAATCACACTGACCCATTACATGGATGATGTTATGCTGATTGGGCCACATATGCAGAAGGTAGCAACCTCTCTGTGTTTGTTAGTAAATCATGTGAGAGCCAGAGGATGGGAGAGATCCTTTTACCTCAGTAAAATGTCTAGGAGTCCAGTGCCAAGGGGTATATAGAGATATTCCATCAAAGGTGAAAGATAAGTTCTTGCATATGGCTTCCCTGCAACCAGAAAATAGGCATCACATCTAATGTGCCTATTTGGATTTGGGAGGCAATGCGTTCTGCCTTCTAGACCATTTACTGAGTGACTCAAAAAGCCCTTCATTTTCATGGAGCCCAGAACTAGGAAAAGTTCTGCAACAGGTCCAGGCTGCTATTCAGGCTGCTCTGCCACTGTGGCCATCTGATCCATCAGATTCAACAGTTCTTAAAGTGTCAGTAGCAGTCTCTCACAGACTGACACAGGTGAATTGCACAGAAGCACGTAGGATTTTTGAGCAAGGTCATGCCATCTGCAAACAACTATTCTCCCTTTGAAAAACAGCTCTTGGCCTACTGCTGGGACTTCATGGAAACTGAATGCTTGATCATGGGACACAAAGTTACCACATGATCTGACTTTCCTACTGTGACCTGGTTATTATCTGAACCACCAAGTCATAATGTTGGAGTGTGCGGCAATAGTCTCTCATTAAATGAAAGTGGTATATACATGATCGAGCCAGGGCAGGTGCAGAGGGCCTAAGTAAATTACATGAGGAGGTTGCCCAGATACTGATGGTCCCTCCATCGGCTATGCTGCTTTCTGTTTCCCAGCATGTGTCCATGGCTTTGGGGGGTTTAGCGTATGATCAGCTGTCAGAGGAAAAGAGGGTTAGGGCCTGGTATACAGATAGTCTCACACACTGGGCAGGTACCACCCACAAGCAGGCAGCAGCAGCATTAGAACATCACTGAAGGACAATGGAGAAGGAAAACTATCACACTGGGCAGAACTTCGAACAGTGCACCTGGTAGCACATTTTGCCTGGAAGGAGAAATAGCCAGATGTGCGCCTGTATACTGACTCATGAGCCATAGCCAATAGTGTGGCAGGATGGTCAGGAACTTGGAAGGAACATGAGGATAAAATCAGCAAGTTATTTGAGGAAGAAGTATTTGGATGGACTTTCCATGTGGGCAAATTTTTTTGTTTCCCATGTAAACACTCACCAAAAGGTGACCTCAGCAGAAAAGGACTTTAACAATCAAGTGAGTATAATGACTTTTTCTGTGAGTGGTGGTGGACCTCCTCCTCCTGCTTCCTCCATCTTTACACAATGGGCCCATGAGCAGACTGGCTATGGTGGCAGGATGTAGGGTATGCTTGGGCTCAGCAACACAAACTTCTGCTCTGCATGCCCGATAGGCCAGTGCAGAGACCAACCCTGTGTCCTTGATGTGGCACCATTCCCTGAAGTGATCAACCTGTGACCTTGTGGCAGGTTGGTAATACTGGACCACTTCTATCATGGAAGGAATTGCACTTTGTCCTCACTGGCATAGACATGTATTCTGGATATGGATTTGCTTTTCCTGCACATTATGATTCTAACAAAACTGTCAGGGACTCATGGAATGCTTTGTCCACCATCAAGGAATTCCACATAGCATTGACTCTGACCAAGGCACACATTTTATCACCTAAGAAATGAGGTAATGGGCATATACTCTTGAAATTCACTGATGTTACCTTGCTCTTCACCATCCAGAAGCAGTTTAATCGATAGAAATGATGGAATAGTCTTTGGAAGACACTGCTACAGTGCCAGTTCAGTGAAAGTAAAGTTCAGGGTTGAGGTAAGCTTCTTCAAAATGTATATGCTTTGAATGAGCATCTACTACATGGTACTGTATCTCTCATAGCCAGGATTCATGGGTCCCAGCACCAAAGGTAAAAGTGGGACTCACCATTACCCCCAGTGACCCAGAAGCAAAATATTTGCACTCTTTTCCCACTACCTTATGTTCTGCTGAGTCAGAAATCTTAGTTCAGATGTAGGGGGGTCAGGGGGTCCCAATGATACCATTTAACTGAAAGCTGACTTCCCCAGAGTCATTTGGCTTGCCTCTGAGGAAACAAGGTAAAAACGTAGTCATGATGTTCAAAGGGGTAATCGGCCCAGCCTATACAAGAGAAATTGGATTACCACAAACAATGGAGGAAAGGAGCAACGTATAAGAAGCACAGGTGAACACTTAGGGTGCTCTTAGTATTATCAGGCCCTATTATTAAGGTCAACAGGAAGCAATATCCATGCTGCCCAGGCAGAATGACAAATGGTGCAGAGACTTCAGGAATGAAGGTGCAGGTCACTCCAACAGGGCTCTACTGAGGTGCCCACTGAAGGCCAAGAGAATACAGCAAGAGCAGCAGATGAGGTAGTTCTAAATACCAGCTATGACTCCATGATGAGCTACAGAAATGAGGGTTATAATTGTACTGTTTTCTCCAAACATGTTTCTAATGTAATATAATGTTGAACATAATGCTAGTTCTTAAGGATTGTGAAACCTGCCCTAAAATTTTTAAATTATGAAATGATAAGAGTATGCATCACTCAAAAAAGTGGATCTTGTATTCTTGGGAGGGAATTAGTGCATCTCTCTTTGTACTCAGCAGAGTTATATGTTAGGCATAATTATGAGCTTTGCTTTGGTTCTGGAGACTGGATTAGAAATGTGCCTGGTTCCCAACTTGACAAACCATGGATTTTTAAAAGTCGATTGAGTGTATCAACTGAGAAACTTAGGAGCCTAACTAAATCAACTCAGAAGCTCTACACCCTAGGGTTCAGGATGCCTACCCCAGCAGAGCTTATCACCTGGATGGTGCAAAAGGGACATGAAGAAGGATGGACCCAATTCTGTTCTTTGGTGAAACACCTGACTTTGTCTTCAGCTGAGCTGTCATCTCCTGGCTTCCAACACAGACTCTTCATCTCCTGTCGTAGACTCTTCTGTCTTCTAACACAGACTGATTTTGGGCACAAATCCATCAGCTTCTATCATAGACGCTTCAACTTTCCATTGGGTTAGCTTCCTTCTATGGCTTACATGTGACACTGAAGTGAGCTGACACTATCTCTAGCATGCAGACACTCTCAGTGCCCTTCCTAACTAACTTTGTGGGTGACCAATCTTGGAATTTTTTATGTGTTCACACATGTCTTATGTTATTTCTCTTTCTCTAGTAAAATACTGATACAATGCTTTATTTTTTATAATACTTTTCCCTCAAAAAAAGTTACTATGCTGTGCATCATTATCTTCAAACTTATAGATCAGAGTACAAGTCAATAAGATTCTTATAAAAAATAATAGCGAACTTTCTTGTCAATGAAACTAGATAAATTAGCAATGTAAATGAAACAAGCATAATTTTATATTAAAATGTACTTTTTAGTTCATATTTAAATTTTACTTTTCATATAATTTATTTATTTTGTCATCTGTTAACGTGGTAGCAGGAATACACCAGCAGTTACCAAAAGTTGAAAAAGAAAGGACTACTGAAGGAAAATGTAAAATTCATGTATTGAATTAGACTATGAATACTTTATTTTATCCAGAGAAACCTGGAAGGCTTGTGAAGGTTCCATAGTCCTTTAGCTATTGCTTGAGAAACATGAATCTAATTTATATACACATTTTATAAATGAAACTAAGACGTCCTAGGAAAATGAATAGCCTATTTGGGGACAGACATCCTGTTAGTAGAGAAACTATTGAGGGCTAGGAGATAGGTCAGTGGCTAAGGCAAGTGGAAAGTCCTGAGTTTGATCCCCAGATGGAGAAGAAGGATGTGGAGTAGGAGGAGGAGGACGAGGAGGAAGAGGAAGAGGAGGAGGAGGAGAGAGAGAAGGAGAAGGAAGGAGAAGGAGAAGGAGAGGAAGAGGAAGAGGAAGAGGAAGGAGAAGGAGAAGAAGAAGGAGAAGAAGAAGATTAAGAGCTGAAGTCTCCAGCTGCAAAGCTAGTTATCTTTCTTAATGCTTTTCTTCCTATTTAAGATCTGTCCCATATGAATGGTGTAAGTTTTTCCATCAATTTTATTCCTAGTACTCACGCAAAGATTATCCACAGTTATTTCGCTAATCTGCCTTTATTATAACAAACACTAAGGGAGACTGTGCTGTGCTGGCAAGAAGCGCTGCAGGACTGTGTGATGTACACTTCCAAGGAATTATTTCAATCTTAAGAATCTTCAGCTACATAAGCAATCTTGAGAAATAGTTCGGATGCCAAAAAGAAAACAGTATTTTGAATTTCGGCACACTGGGAAAATGTACAGGAAAACCATTACATATTGTTGCCCTCATTATACAGTTACTAGTGTTTGATGAATTTCTTCAAAAGTTTTTACTCTATTTATGCAAATGACTATCTGATATTCATTATTAGACCAAGTGATGAAGTGTATAGTGATTGCTTAACAATTCTCATATTTTTAAATAAAAAGTGCTTCACAAAAACATACTTTCTTTACACATTTCTGGATTTATTTGACTAATATTTAACTTCAGATTTGGGTACTTAAATTTAGTGAAAGCCTTTTGTGTGTGTGTGTGTGTGTGTGTGTGTGTGTGTGTGTGTGTGTGTGTGTGTATTTTAGGACATGGTCTACAAGGTCTCACTACATAGATCAGACTCATAATTATTCTCCTGTTTTCAGACTTTCAAGCTCTGGAATTACAAGCACGCGCCACAATGCCCAGTCTTCTTGCCATCTCAGCACACCCCTGGGGTGGGGCCAGCATGCATGGAGAGAGATCCAACCCCGGCGGTGGTGCTCTAACCTACTGAGCTATACGGCTGGTGCTGGGTACTTATGTTTAAAGTGAAATGTGTTTCTTTTTTTTCTTTTTTTTTTTGTCCTTTAGAGACAGGGTCTCACTATGCAGTTCAGGCTGACTTTAAGCTCACTTTGTAGCTCAGGCTGGTCTGGAACTCACAACAATCCTCCTGCCTCAGCCTCCCAAGTGCTAGGATTACAGGCATGCGCCACCATGCCCAGCTAGATGAAATGTGTTTCTGATTTCCAGAAACTATTGTTTGTACTAGCAACTAATGTGATAATCCTAAAAGTAATCTACCTTTCTTACTATGCTTTTCCCTTTCTCTTTTTTTTTTTTACATTGTAGAATGAACTATCTGCCCCTTCAATTTTAATGATACATACTTATAAAATTGATAGGTATAATATGGAGGTTCAATTTGTTTTTCCTATTCCTTTGTCTATGCTTTCTTTTTCCTGTTGAAGAGTTCTAATCATTTCATTTTCATGAAATAATAGTTAATGTCAAATTAATTATTTATCTTTTAATTCATTGAATTTTATCTAATTTGTGAAAGTTAAAATTTATTAATATAGGGCCGGGAGATAGCTCAGTAGAATAAGTGCTTGCCTGGCCAGTGTAAGGGCCTGAGTTCAATCCCTGGTTTCACCAAGAAAATAAATAAATAAATAATAAAATAATATTAACAAGAGTATGTTTTAATGCCTTTTACATTTTTTCTCTTTTTAAGTATGCATAATTTAAGTATTGTTTTTATCCTCCATTCGACTGAGTGATGCCTCTTTTTGTAACTCCCTATTTTTTTAGTTTACTCCGTCACTTTTTGTTCTTATCTCATGTTGAATCCTTAACTAATTTTCTTTACTTATTGATTGTACACTTAAACTATAAGTTTATCAGTATACTAATTTAGTTATACCTTACAAATAAAAGTTAATTTATTAATAACAATAATTATTAATTTGTTATTATTAATTACTTTCAATCATGAGTACATTGTTATTTCCTTTAGGATTTTCACTTTCTATATAATGCTGATAATTTTCAGTTTGTTGATACAAAGACATTCTTTTATCTTTCATACTTTTATATTTTAACATTATGACCTAAAAAAGATCCTATAGAATATTGGTTTAATTTTATTGGAATTTCATTTGTAGCTTGAGCCATGGTTAATTATATACATATAATACTTATGGATATATAACTATAAATTTGAGCATGTTAACCAAATCTTATTCCTGATTCATCTGCCTGAATTTTCAGGTTTGATAAGGAAATTTTAAAAGCTGCAATATTGATTATTTTTATTGATCTATACCTTGTCATACTACTGCCCCATTCTTACTTTTAGTCTATTATTTATATTTTTGTATATGCTACATGAAAATATATATTGTTGCATGCATTTAGGTTTATGTTACATTTATGCATTTAATGTTATTTCAGATTGTGAACAGCGTTTTGAAGAAAAACTATCTTACCACAATTTTAAGTGCCTGTTATATAGTTTCCTATAATGCTTTATGTTTCAGCATTCCTTTTCCCTTCTTTTTTTTCCAATCAATAGTCTGCTGGCATCCTCTTCCAAGTTAATCAATGCATAAATGATATGTAACACCATGAGATGATCTCTGAAAGTAATTTAAGAGTTAAGTTCAAAGCCCTAACTTTTCTAGAGAGTTCTGAATAGTCTACAGCACTGCATTCTAACACCTTATATTCACTTGCAAGGACTGTAGCCTCCTCCACTGTAGTTATCACTATAAAAACATCTTTCAAGTGCTCATATCAAGGTTTCCATATGTTCTGTCTGATGGCTTTGAACAATAGCAGCAATTTGTAATATAGCAGTTTCTCTCACCAATACTCAGAAAAATCAAAGCATACAAAACTATTTCTTCTGATGCAGTTAGGATCAAATGAAAGAAAAAGAATTTTGGTCCAATTTACGAAGACTTCTCTTTGCTTCACAAATCTACAGCAGAAAAATGTTTCTGAGGTCTATTTCTATATGTGTTTGGTTGCATGAAGAAAAATGAAAAATACACAGATTTTTCTTCTTTGGTATTTCATGTCCTGCAGAGTTACTTTAAAAATAATTTTTCTTTCTTTACTCAGATTATAAACTAACCAGATATGAGAGTTGGTTTAAAATATATTATGGTTAAATATGTATTTGCTCCACTGTGTATACACTTAAATATCCTACCAAGATGGCCTCATATGACTGTAATCACTTGGAAAACATGCATATTATAGGTAGCAAATGTTATTTCCAAAGATTGACTTTGCTTGTCATGTGAACTTTTACTGATTTTTTGAACAACTGACATTTGAATCACCTTATGGATCAGAATTATAATTAGTTTTTATGAATCTGTTCTGCTCTGTTTTTTATATGCACACTAATTTATGAATATTATTTTAACAGAAAACAGCAATGAATGGAAAGTGAATTGTCAATACAGTAATTGTCCAGTTATGAACAACTGAATAGCTACCATATGCCAAATAATAAAAACCTAAAGGATGTATCCCAGTCAGAGAGAGCTCACTATGTAGTTGCTGAAATAGTTGATTCCACAGAAAGTTAACTGTAGTAGCTCACAGTATAGCAGTTGCCACAAACTGTGGCATTGGGTAGTGTAAATATATCCATAAATGCACTGAAGTGATTTACTCAATGCTTTCTTTTCAAATCTAGTAGTTCACTTCTACCAAGTGAGCTTTTTGAATCTCTCTACCATGGGAATAGAGAAGCTTCTTAAAGTTAGGCTCATAGAAATGGTGTAACAAGGGAATTGTTTGGGGACAAAAAGTTCTCTTTTTTCTATTTTTGAGGCAGGATTTCGCTATGCAGTTCATTCTGGCCTTGAGCTCATTCTGTAGCCCAGGCTGGTCTCAAACTGGCACCAATCTTCATGGTTGAGCCTCCCAAGGACAGAGATTACAGGCACAGGCCACCACACCTGGCTGGTCAAAAACATCTTAATCCAAGTGCACAATAAACAAAATTTATGCTGGGTGTGGTGGCGCATGCCTGTAATCCCAGCACTCGGGAAGCTGAGGCAGGAGGATTGTTGTGTGTGTGTTCGAGACCAGCCTGAGCTACAAAGTGAGCTTAAGGCCAGCCTGAACTGCATAGTGAGACCCTGTCTCAAAAAGACAAAAAAAAAAAAAAAAAAAAAAAAAAACTATGCTGTAAATAATGGACTTGTAAAACTTCATAATGAACTGAGTCATGCATGTGTGTACACATATGTAGGTGTGTGTGGTCACTTTTAAGTCATTTGTTTGCTTTGTATTTTGCCTTCAATTTGGCAAAACATCCACAGGCTCAAAAGTGATATTAGTATTTTAGCAAACTTATTAGCATCCCATCAAAGAACTATCCTGTGCTAATAGAAAGTTGCAATTGGTGATATAAGAATCACTAAACGTGGAGACTTGGCACACACACCTAAAGGATTTGTTTAATCTTCCTTCCTATCTGGAACACTAGAAGATGAAGGCCGCTATGTCCCAGTGGTTTTTCTTTTTATATCATTGTCATCAGGATATTTGAGTATCAACCAAGACATTGGCTGACATGCCAGGTATAGGGCAGGAAGCAGCTCACTCTGACTTCTGCCTCTAAAATCCACTTAGAAGAACAGCCAGAGTTTCCTATTCCTTCTAAAGGGAACAAAGCTAGAAATAGACTGTGAGTGATCACACCTCACACTCTCCTGAGAGATCAATAAGCAAATGTCACAGAGGCTAGGATTAAATAGAAATGTAAACATTTAGGAACATCACTGAAGACAGATCCGGTAGCCCCTGAACTTCAGCCCCTCTCTCCAAACCTCCCACCTCACAATACTATATTAGACACCTAGAAACACACTAGACAAGGGAAAAGCAGAAAACCCTTTCAAGGAATGAAGTTCTATCCGATGTTTCAGAGAAATTAGACTATGACAATTCTTTTACTGGGATTTAATAAAAGTAAATTATAGAACTTAAAATAATAGAAAAACTATGTTTTGGGAATATAAGTTTTCTATACCCCTAAAATTTCTGAATATTTAGAAAGCTAAATAAGGAAATATTTTTTTAATAAAGTTATAGGGTCTCTTGCCAAAAACTAAAAATACATTGCCACAGTTTTATGAATGCTGGTAAAAGACACAAGATGCAACTCAGTAATGAAAGGTGATTTATTACCCAAACCAGTAATAGTGGCTGAAGTGTGGGCACTTCAGATGCCTTTCTCCTGAACCCTGATTCTCATAGAAAACAATAATGGGACAGGCGACACCAGCAATGGGTTACATTATAGATGAAACCTGAGTTGAGGACACCTGGATCTCTTGTGATGAGCAATAAACACGACTGCCCTTTATTCTAAAATGAGATACCATTGCTGCTTTCCATGGCTATTCACTATGAATCATCCTGAAAAGAGAGTTCCACACATAGAACAATCAGTACCTCACATGACTATACACAAACTGGAGAACCCCATGGAGATTTATCTCCCAACACCATACTTAGCCAGTGCAAAGAAAATGCTGACTATTGCTGTAATATTGTCACCATTACAAAGCAGTTAAGATGAGCTACACACTCTATCCACTTTTCCTACCTAACCTAATAGTGCACTGTTGGTTCAAAAAGTGTTCATTAAGTGTTTTCTTCAATAAAAATATCAAACTTAAATCTGCTTCAGGAGCATAATTTTAAAAGCTAGTTAAATCAAATATTTTGTAAGTCTATGAGTTAATTTTTCCCATAGGAACTGAGAGCATTGATGTGGCTTACCTCTTCCTTTGAAAAGAAGGAAAAGAGAACTTGAATATATTTCCCATCATTGAAGAAAGGAAGATCCTGCCCTATTTAAAACAGTACAACAATTGTTTCAGAAAAATAACATTTCATTAGTTTAATTAAAATATGGATTTATATGGCTCCTTCTTTGCTCAACTGTTTGGCAAGATGATCCTCAGTCTAACAGTGAGAGGAACTGCAGGCCAGAGTGATTCGAACACATGCTTATGATTTTCTATCACATAACTACTGTTAAAAGGGAGTCACCTGCTGATTTTGTCCATTTTTTAGCTTCTATTATCTCCTTTAAGAACATAAGTGCTTCAGGAATATTCCTGTAATGAAAACTGTGTATTTTCAATGTAATCATCTCTTATCCTTCTCTTGTTTTAAAGTCTATCTTAGTTAAAACTTCAATATAATTTCTTTATTCTTACGTATTAGTATCATTTCCTATCAGCCACATTAAGAATCTAGAGCTCAGACATTTTAGCAATCAGTTTTACCCAAAATGAATTCCAATATCGGGTTCTACATTAGGTACAGGGAAATTCATAAAGAAAAGTACACAAGAAATTATAGTGTAATCAATGCGTTATTTAAAAATCAAAATTAGATTTCTATTTTTTATAATTCTAAAAATTTAGAGTCTAAAAACTTCTTAAATTCTTGCAGATGAATTTCAGTATCATGATGTCAGTGAATTATTTGGTCTTTGACTGATTAAGGCATTTATTGAAAAAATGCTCTTGAGTTAAACATCATTGCAGTTAAAATTATGTGTTTAACACAATCTATTATTTAAAAATACCTAAAGAAAGCTCTTTCCCTAAAAAAAATACTGTAGACAAAAGAATAAGGCATAAAAGTGGAATGGAGATCAATTGGTTTTATAGTAAAAAGAAAAAAACTAATTCATACAAGATGATTAAACCTAGTATTTTATTAAATATCACTACTTTAAACAAGTAACATATATGACATAAACAGTTTTAAAATTTGATATATTTTCAAGAATTAGAGAAAGCAATCCATCAGGGACAAGAAGTTTTTCCAAGTTATTATCCAGAAAACTATATTAGATATTTAATATGTTTACAGTAATAATTCTTAGCAAAAAATATAGGACTGTAAGTATAAATGAAAAAAAAAACCCCACAAGAATATGAGGTGTAGTGGTGCAAACTGGTCATCTCAGCACTCAAAAGAATGAGGCAGGAGGACTGCTGCCTGTTCAAAGCCAGTCTGGGTTAAGTAGTGAGTTACAGGGAGTCAGGACCATAGAAGGGCTGTGTTTTTAAAGAAATAGTACATACATACCAAAAACTACATGATATTTACTTAAGCTTATCATGTAATTTACCTGGGAAATATCGTTCTTTTAAACAATCCCTAAGTTTTTGTTTGAATTTTAATTTTTATACTTCTTCTATCATAAAAAGTTTGCATACTCCTTATATGAAAGGCAACTTGTGCTTCCTGTGAGAAGTGTCTGTTAATTTCAAAATCTCATTTTTTGGGCTGGGGAGATGGCTCAGTGGAATAATTGCTTCCCTGGCAAATGCAAGGGTCTGAGTTCAATCCCCAGTTCTGCAAAGAAAAAAAAGAGAGAGAGAGTGAGAGAGAGAATCAAATTCTCATTTTTTACAAGATATTTAAATTTGGGGTTGGGATTTTTTTTGGTTCTTCATATATTCTAGATATTAGTCTTCTGTTTAAGGATTAGCTGAAAATTTTTTTATCCCATTCTGGTTGTTGTCTCTTCATTCTGTTGGTGACTTTTTTTACTGTGCAGGTCTTTTATTTGATTTTTTATAATATTTTCCATACAATCTGGGTTTTGCTCATAAAGCTTTTGCCTATAGAACTATATATTACATAGTTCTACCTATTCTATCTTCCAGCAGATTAAGTATTCTTACTTTAATATTTTGATCTTGAATCGATTTTCATTTTAGTTAAGCACAAAGTGACAGAAATGGGTCTTGGTTCAATTTTTGGCATGTGAAATGCCAGTTTTCTAGCACCATTTATTAAAAGGCTGCCTTTCCTCAAGTGAAGGTGTTTGACCCCTTTGACAAAGACATGGTGTTGAAATGTGCCCAACTTATTTCTACACCTTCTGGTCTGCTTCACTGATCCACGAGTCTGTGTGTTTGTTTTGTTTTTGTTTGTTTTGGTTTGCTTTGCTTTGCTTTTTATTGATTTGTAATATCTCTCAAAGTCTGGGACTGTGGTGCCCCTTCTCTTGCCCTTGCCAAGAATTCCTTTTGCTATTCTAGATCACATCTGGTTCCTTGTGAATTTTAAGGTTATTTTCTCTAGATCTGTAAGGAATGATATTGGTATGTTCATTGAGATTACATTAAATCTATATGACATTTTTTAGAAATATGACAATTTTATTATGTTCCTTCTGCCTGTCTAGGAATAGGGGTTATCTTTCCATTTCTGCTATCCTCTTCAATGTCCTGTTTTGTAGTAGTATAGTTTTCACTGAAGAGGTTTTTCATTTCCTTGGTTAGTTTAATTCCTAAATATTTCATTTTTCATGATAATAGTGTGAAAGATGTTGTTTCCCTTATTTCACTAATGGTGAGTTTGTTATTGGTGTTCAAAGACAGGTCTCATTTTTGAGAGCTGATATTTTATCCTTCTATGCTATCAGTTTGCCTATTAATTCTCAGAGTGTACTACTAGACTATTATGGACTTCTATGCAGAGGATCAGGTCATCAGAAAATAATAATTTTCTTCCTTTTTTAATCATGTTCCTTTCTTTTTTTCTCTTACCTAATTACTTTAGCTAATATTCTGAGAACTATGTTTGAAAAGAGTGATAATAGTGAATAGCCTTTTCAAGCTCCTGATTTTAGAGTAAAAGCTTTCAACGTTTTTCTATTTAGTATGATGTTCACTGTTGGTTGTCAAGAGGACTTACTTAGATTGAGATGTAGATCCTATATTGCAATTTTTCTTTAAGTTTCTGCTGGATTTTGTTAAATGCTTTTTCTCTATCTGTTAAGATGATCATGCAGTTTTTATTCTTGACTTTATGATGTATTACAATACAATGTGAGGTATTACATTTATCGATTTGCTTATATTGAACCATCCATGCATCAGGGGAATCTATCCTAATTGGTCATGGCGCATAATCCATTCAGTAACACATGAGTGGATTATACATCACTTCTTCAGTTTTCTTCTTTGTTGGTGGAGGCATCAATTAATATAGCCACATCATAAAGTGTTAACACAGAGATTCCTCACAAAACTAGTTTCCATTTAAACTAGCTATTGTGGATGCCTCCTTGAAAGAGTTAAATTGGTCATATCATCATGATTCATGTATATCCATATTTATAGCCACACAATTTATAATAGCTGAATCTTAGAAACAGCCCAAATACTCATCAAAAAATGAATAGATGAAGAAAACATGGTACTGTTATAAAATGAAGTACTACTCTACCATAAAAGAGAACCTTGAAATGTTTCTAATTAAATGGATGCCTCTCGAGACCATAATTTTGAGAGAGACACATCAGAAATATAAGTTTAAATGCCATATTGTTTCTCTTATGTGAGGAAACCAGAGTTTAAATGAGGAGAAAAATGGAGGATAGATAGTAAGAGAAAGTAAGAGCTGTTTCAAATGGAAAGAACAAGAGGGGAGGAGAGAGAAGAAAGAGGAAAGGGATTCAAAGTAAAAATATTTAAAGGAAAAGAGAAAATTGAGATTTCTAAATGGGAAACAAAAAGAAGTCTAGAGTGAGGAGGGGGCAGAGGACAAAAGAAAAAAATTAAAATGTGTTATGTTCATATACAGACCCCTCATGATGAATGCAATCATCAAATACTACAAGTATGAACTTATCAAAATAAATACATTTTGAAAAACAAAAGTCAGCACATATTATTTTATGTTTGCTTTGTTAATTCATTTTTATGATGAGTGCCTTACCTAATGGGTAAAATATTGAGAAATACAAATTATTTTGATTCCACAAATTATTTCTCTAAATATGTTACCAACAATATTTATGTTAAATCTTCTGACTAGAGAGTGATAGAAATTGGAGACACCATGTCAAATAATTTTTAAAAGAAAAAAAAAAAACTAAACATAAATCATTATTTATGTAAAAAGGAAAAAATAAGCAGCAATAGTATTTTGTTTCCAAATTGGAAGGTATAGATTTCTCACCATCTGTTAATAGGTTCACATAACATTTCTTAAGTGGTAAATTGTTTCATTTTTTATTTTAAAACTATGGATTGTAATGGATTGTAGTTATGATTAGAGCTTTAACATGTAATAAAGCTTTAACTTGAGAGGGCTAAGTGTAGAGTTTAACAAAACCATGATGACTCTGATCCATGTCAGAAGGGAGGAGAGAGAGGAATCCGCACACAGACACGAGGGTGCCTAGGCTCATGACAAGAAAGCAGACAGCCCACCGACAGACCTCAGGAGAAACAAACCCGTCAACATCTTAATCTTGAACCTCATCCATACAGAACTGTTAAAAAGTAAATTTTAATTTTTTTAAAGCTATCCGGAGGTGATCTATCCTGTGACATTTTTTATGGCAGCCCAAATAGAGACAATTTCGAATAGTTTTGCTGTTGCATAATGCATAAAAAATGTATTCTAAGAGATGTAAAATATTGTCCTAGTGACCCTTTGTCTTATGTATTCTTTTAATCTCTTTCCTTTTAATAAGAATAAATGCTTTCTAATGTGATGCAGTAGATCAACTAATGGGCAACTTGTAACATGCAGCTGAATCAAATCAACATGGTTCTGGGTGTGGAAGGCCCACCTGAGGATTGTTGCCAGCAGCATAACACAACTGGAGGGTCCCCTACCTGATTCTGCTGGAGCTGCTTGTCCTGCTGGCTTTCCTCATAAGAACTCAGCTGTTTCCATCGTCAGAGGCATTCTGGTTGTGACTGGTGAGAAGGGCTGCAGTTCTTTTTTCGGCAGGGAGTGGTTGGCCTTTGTGTGTGCATCACTTCCAGGCTGCAGCACAGAGCCTGCATCCCACTGGCACAGGCTTTCTAGCTTCCACCGCTGACCTTTGGGCCTTTCCAGTGCAGATCCCTGATACAGACTTGCATATGACATTGCTGTGTATTCCGCTCCTCCATTTGGACTCATGAAAGACTTTGCCATGGGATTCAGGCCCTCAACTAGATTCTTTGGGCCTCTAGTGCATGGACAGGTCTCATGCACTCATCTGCATTTGACTCTGAGTAAATATTATAAAACAGTCATATGAATTATATGTCCTGTATTAAATCTATTTAACACTGGCTACGTGTGATAATTTTTCTCCTGACATTATGCTTATGTCTTAGCATCAGATTTTAAAACTTGCTGCAACTAATTTATCTCTCCTTTTTTTTATGATCATGCTTTAATTAAGTCTTCATGTCTGCATTTGCTGTACTATCTATGTCATAAACTTTTTAAAGTACTGCTTGATGACATCTGTTTGGGAAATGATGACTTAACATATTTAAACTGTAGCTGTCTTTTCAGCAAACTGCTTACACCATAATGTTATGTGAATAAACTATGGACAAAGAATGACAGTTAAATTTGTTCTTTTACTTCCCCTCTCTCTGGTTCCTAATAAGCCTAATACATACACCTTCTAAGTAATTTCTTTAATAACACCTTGATAGAGAAGCATTTTAAGATATTTTCTCTAGATCTGAAAACAATTATTCTGACCAAATACAATTTAACTCAACCTAGTTCATTTTAGCAAAGGATTTCATAATGCTCACCTAAAAAGTTTTGAGTATATTTGAATTGTAATTTCACCTATTCATTTTTTTTATATTTTAAGTGTTTATTTTAAAGAGAATAAAAATAATAATAGATAAAACATTAGAAATGATACAGAATTTCAAAAGACAAGATGATAGGAATTCAACAATGGTTGTTATATTTACATTATTTTCAGCCCAAGTGAAAAAGAATAAGAACTCCTTTTAATAATCTAGAGGTTTCCAGAACCTTCTGGAGTGGTTAATACACTGTGTCAACTTGAGAAGTTCAGAAGTTTAAGAGACTCAGAGAGCCAGGGTTCCTGTTTTGGAAACACCCTCATTCTGTGCAAGAAGTGAGCATGGGCAATGTGCAGTTCTATACCCGCTAACTAGGGCACAGAGAGCCCCCCCCCCCCCGTGACTCAGCACTTAAGGGATATGTAAAGGGAACTGAAGAAGAATGATTCGCTTCCACTTCCTCGAAGGAGCTCCATCCGTCACAGTTAGCATGGAAGAAAGGGACAGAGGCTTGCTAGAAGATGCAGCTAGGTCTCCTCTGTATGCTCTTTGCTGTTTCCGCCAGCACGAACGGTGGCCCTTTGCCGTGTGCCAGTCTGCCGTGGAGCCAACACAGCATAACTGAAACCTCCACTGACTGCGAGCTAAATAAGCCTCTCATTTCTTAATTTTGGGTGTCAGGTATTTTGCCCCACCAATGAAAGAGAAGGGACTGAGACCTCTTCCATCCTAGGCCACTCCTCTCACTCTTGCTCACTCTCACTTTCTCTCATCAATACCTGTATGTGTATATTCATGTAAGTGAGCACAACCATAGTTACCAAGCCTAACTGAGATGTCATCAAAAAGATGTGATACAGGGAGAAAAGCTGCTCTCGGGTGGGAACTCGCTTAGGTGGACAAGAGGTGGGACAAACCATGGTTAACCAATGAGATTACAAGCACTATTGTTCAGGTAAAATTGATTAAATCCAGTACCAAATGGGGAAGGGAGTCACATAGCAAGTGGGCATGAATATGGGACAGGGTCTCTTCCTGCTGGGGGTTGGGCTGGTGACTCATTTAGGTCTTCAAAGTGATTGATACCTATTTAGAATATCAATCTCTGATGCCCATCCCTAGGGAAGTATGTAGCTGTGTTTCCTCTTTTTGTCTGGTCTTGAGTTGTGGCCCTTGGGAGTGTCTGTCTCTTCCACGTTACAAAGTCACCTTGTCTGCCATCTTATCTCCTTGAGGGGCCTGACCCTGTCTGATGTATATTTAAATATAACTTTAAAAGTGTCAAAATAAAACACACACTGCCACTAACTTCCCTCAAAGTGCACCCCTCATTTTGAACACACTCATCATTCTCCTCTTTTCTGAAGCCTTTCTGGAAGTTCTTGTTCCTGAGTATCTTTTTGCAGCTGCCTCTCTGTCCTTAATTAATTCCAAATATTTATAGCCATCGCTGCTAACTAGAAAGGTTAGGGTACATCTTCTTCTACCTTATTCATTAGATCTGAAACCTGCCAATTTCCGGATCTGCCTAAAAGTCAGAATAACCATGAAAGATAAATATGTGAAGTGAATTCTGGACAGCTGGCCAGCCAGGACAGCACATATGAAGACATTCATGCCAGAGCTACTTCAGAAAATGGCTCTGAAAGTGGGGTGAATATGTTTGAAATAAGGAGGAATATTTTGAGTGGGATGAATGGCAATATGCAATAAATTTATTTCTAATTTATACTTTCATTATATTTTTATCCCATGTCATCTTAATTCTTCTACATCACATTAATCCTACCTCACTGTCTCTTAAAAGGAACTTTGGCAGAACCATCTCAACCTAATGATTGAAAATTGTTCTTCTTTGCACAAATTTTCTCATAACAAACAGAAAGTTCTGTTATTTTCTCCATTTAGAAAATACTGAGGAGTATATGACAGAATAAAATAATTCAATGTGCAGGCAGCACAATACAGATGAAAGGTCTTAGGAAGGATTCAACCTCAGTGGACAAAAACAATATACACTATACAGGGGAATTGAGAAAAATAATTAAAACAATGAAAAGTCAATTGTTGGATTGGCCAAATAGCTCAGTGGATTAAAGCACCTGCAAGCAGGCATAGTAGCCAGGGATTTGAGTTCCAGAGCCTACTGTGCCAGCCCCACCCCCAGGGCATGTTGAGATGGGGATTGAGACTGGCATGGTGGCACGTGCCTGTAATTCCAGCACTTGGGAGGCTGAAAACAGGAGAATCACTATGAGTCCAGCCTGTGCAGTGAGATCCTATAAATCTGTACACCCTGTCCTAAACTATAAAAAAGTCCATTGTTTTCATGTTATAAATATGCACTGATAGTGACAGACTACCTCAAAGTAAAATTTTGTCCTAAAATAACTAAATCTTTAATTACAGTTAAATTATTATTTTCTTTTATTTTTAATAAAAATTGCATTCTACATTTTTTAATGTAGAAAACACAAATTATGTGCAGATGTGTACATCATTATACCATGAACTGAAAACATACATTGCACATCACTGAGAGCTGTACGCACCAGGTGAATCACTGAGCTGCCTCTAAAAACATTTTTATTCTTTTCCTGTGAAACTAAGATTATAACTATCATTTCTCTCACACCGAGTACTACCTAAATTTTTCCAGCTAATTTATTGAAGGTTTATAAGTTAGGATTAAGAATTGGATTGAGACTTTTAAGTTACTTGGAATTTTTATATGATTCTGCACAGCCTAAGACATGATTTGGACTGTACATTTTCCTCTACAAGTTTCTGGAGAAAATTTAAACATAAAAAGGGGATTATGCACCACTTCATCATCAGCTGGGCCAAAACACAGGTCACCCTAAATGCAAAACTGCATGAATGTTGTAGAAATAGGAAGCATAAGATACTGGCTTTAATATTCTTTTTTCCAAATATGTGTTGATTTTTTAAAGATTCTAATAATCCTCTCCCTATATTTTGGTTCCATGAAAGCATAACAGAGATGGAAAGAGTAGGGGTATTGATCCCAAGATTTATGGGTGAGGACATGATTGGCAGTGCATCTCATCCCCCAGAGTGGCACCTTTTTTTCCCTGCTTGCAAGAGGCAAGGTTACAAAGAGCCTGAGGCAGGGTTTGAGTGAGAGTGAGACAGCACTCTCTTCCTCCTCTGATCTCCTCCATCTCCAAGCCCCTAGGTCTCCTGAGCAAACACCCATATCAGAAGCTGCTCAACTAAACCATAGTTTGCTCCATGTGACTCTCTCTTGTGCTTTTCAATTTCTATAAGGACTTCTGTGCTCTCTCCAGGGTCCTTTACTTCCTTTCCATAGCTATACACTCAAACTCTCTCTTTGATTATTCTGGATTTCTTTCTTCCAGGTCCCTAAAAGACTAGAGAGAAATTAGACAATATTTTGACACTTGTACTCATCTCCACACACCAATCCCACATCTGTCTCCTTTCTATGACTTACTATCCTTGAAGACAAGGAGTTATATCGCTGAGCAGTCCCATGAAATGGCACATCTAAGGCTTGGATCCAATAGACATATGCTTGTTAGCCTTGCTCACACTAGGATCCTTTTGCATTGTATCATTTTGTAGTTCACTGCAAGTTAAGTGAAAGGATATTTGATACTAGCAATGGAGCCTTGCTTCTCTGGGAGACATGCTTCTTCCATTCAGAGAGTCAGGAAGGAAACCTTCCAGCAATCATTCTTGTCCTGTGGACAGGCTTGGTCAGGGTAGACTGAGAGTCCAGCTAAGCTGGTGTGAGTCTGTTCTCTTTAAGTTTCTTGCAAGAAGGTAATGCAGTTGCAGTTTGGAGTGGTTTCTAGCACACATGTCAAGGAAAACTTATAGGCTCTGTAGGTCCCTTATTTTCTGCATGCAGAAAAGTTCATAAGACTTGTCTTGGAGCCATAGAAAGAAGACTGAAGCAAACACGCAGAGGAGAGAGGATGAAAAGAAAAGAGAAAATACCAACCTATGGTGTGGTCCTGGCACAGCAATGCTTAATAAATAACTATTTAATGAACAAATGTGAGACTCCAAATAGTTTTTCAGACTCTGATTCAATAGCTTTCTAAAGTTTGAAGAAAGCTGTTATATTCTCATAACAATAAGCTTTCTATTTCAACTACATCACTTTTTTATACCCAAAAGACCAAAAAGGAAATATAGGCTGTTCTATACAACTACTTAGGTCAAATTCAGCTAATGAAATCAATGTGGTAACATTTACAAATCCCTTCCAATTTCAAGTCCACAAAATAGGCAATTTGCCTCCATATGACTTTTACAGATTAGCACCACATATTCCCCAACTTGAGGAATCATACTATGAACACTAAACACACACACACACACACACACACACACACACACACACACACACACAAACGTACCCAGTTTCATTATTTCTGCATCTACCGCTTACCATTTTGAAAGACAGCTATTA
>PVKA01023915.1:0-34953 GCA_004027165.1 Ctenomys sociabilis
TTTTTTTTTTTTTTTTTTTTTTTTTTTTTTTTTTTTTTTTTTTTTTTTTTTTTTTTTTTTTTTTTTTTTTTTTTTTTTTTTTTTTTTTTTTTTTTTTTTTTTTTTTTTTTTTTTTTTTTTTTTTTTTTTTTTTTTTTTTTTTTGGTGGAACCTGGAATTGAGTTCAGGCCCTTGCGCTTGCCAGAGAAGTACTTATTCCACTGAGCCATCTCCCTGGCCCCCGAGAGGATATGTTGACTGAAAATAATGATAATCTGACCTCATCCTTTTCTATACATGTGCCTTTTATTTGTTTCTCTTGCCTGATTGTACTGATTAATGTTCATGAACTGTGTTGAGTGGGAATGGTGATAATTCTTGTCTTCTTCCCGATTTTAGAGGGAAAGCTTTTAGCTTTTCTGCATGGTGTTGGGGAAACCTGTGTTTGCCATAAATGGCTTTTGTCAGATTGACATCATGTCCTTCTATACCTATTTTCATTGGGTTTTTATCATGAATGGATATTGGGAATTTTTTTTTTTTTTTTTTTTTTTTGTATTTTAGGGAAGGTTCTACAGGGTGTTCAGGGTCTCACTACTAGATCAGACTCATAGTGATCCGCCTGTTTACAGCCTCCTAAGAGCTGGAATTATAGGCATGTGCCACTTTGCCCAGTCTGGATATTGGGATTTTGTCAAAGGCTTTTTCCACATCTTTTGAGGGGACCATGTAATTTTTTGTCCTTGCCTCTGTTTCTGGGATGTGTTACATTTATTGATTTGTATATGTTGAACCATCTTTGCACCCGAGATGGCACCTGATTGGTCATAATGTATGGTGGTTTTGATGATTTATTTCATTCTGTTTGCCAGTATGTTGTCAAGGATTTTTGTACCTATGTTCATTAAACAGATTGGCCTGTAGTTCTGGCTTTGTCTAGTTTTTGGTTGGTTCCTTTGTTTTTAGAAGCAGGCCAATTCTAGCTTTCAGGAATGACTTTGAGAGTACTCTGTCTCTATTTCTGACATTCTTATAGAATTCAGTGGGGAATCCATTAAATCTTGAGCTTTTTTCATTGCCTGCTATTATATTATTTAGGGCTTTTATATCTTCTTTGTTCAGTATTGGTAATTCATATGACCTAGGAATCTATTTCCTCTGAGTTCTCAATTTATTAGAGTATAAGTTTTTGAAATAGTCACTTAAAGATCTCCTTGATTTTTCAATGGTGTCATAATTTTAACTATTTCATTTATAATTTCCAGATTTGTATCTTTTTGTAAGACTGACTAATGGTCTGTCTATTTTATTTATTCTTTTGAAGAGACAAAATTCCAGGGACCAGGGAGATGGCTCAGTAAAACAAGCACTTCCCCGGCAAGCGCAAGAGTCTGAGTTCAATCCCCAGTTCCACATTAAAAAAAAAAAAAAGGAAACAAATCTTAATTAATTGATTCTTTGTATGTTTTTAAGTCAATTTCATTAATTTCTGCTCTGATCTTTATAATTTCCTTGTTTGTACTAACTTTAGATTTGTATTGTTCTTGTTTTTCTATGACACTGAGGTACATATTAGGTTATTTATTTAGGCCCACTGCTTTTCTGATGTGCCATTGCATTCTATAAATTCTGGTATGTTGGACTGGCATTATCATCTAATTTTATAAACTATCTGTTTTTTTCTTCAGTCTATTCTGTGACCATTGATTATTCAAGAGTATATTGTTAACCCAAGTATAGTGGCACACGCCTGTAATCCCAGCACTCAGGAGACTGAAGCAGGGGAATTCTTTCAAGTTTGAGATCGTCCTGGGCTACAAAGTGAGCTCGAGTCCAACCTGAACTGCATAGCAAGACCCTTTGGTCTCCAAAAGACAAAAGAAGTGTAAAGTTTATTTATCTTATTTTATTTTATTTTTTACTTTTAGTTTTTCAGAAGCGGGGATTGAACTCAGGCCCTTATGCCTGCCAGGAGGGTATATTGTTTAATTTCCATGTTCTTGCATAATTTTGTGGTTTCTTTTGGCATTGCCTTCTGGTTTCATTCATCTTATAATATGCATCATTTGTTTTTCACTTACTTTCACACTCTGTGTGGGCTAGTATGTGGGTTTATTCTGAGGAAGGTTCAGTGCCCTGCCGCTGTGAAGAATGTGTATTCTGTTGCCATTCAGTGGAATACTATACAGACACCCATTGAGTCCATTTGTTTGAAGGTTTGGTTCGAATTTCATATTGCTTTGTCGATGTTTTGTCCAGTTGATCCATTTGAAACAGTGGAGTATTCAGTTCACCCACTACAATGATTTTTATGATTATTTAATCTTTTATGTTTTTGTGTTTCTTGTGTCATTGCAATGTTGTTTTCTTGACCCGTTCTGTCACCATATGTTTCTTAATTGGGAAATTGAAACCATTCATACTGAGACTTATCGCTAAAAGGAACTGACTCATGCCTGTCATTGCATTATTTTCCCGCTGCTGATTCTCTTTCTTCCTCCACTTAACTGCTCACCCTTACCCTAGGAGGAATCTGCAAGCCCTAACTGGGCTGTGCAGGCAGGCCAGGTGCAATTAACAGACCATCAGCTGCTTTTATTGAGCTGTGTGCTGGGTATGGGCAACATCTCACTGGTCCTCACAAAATTCCCTGGGAGACAATTATTATTATTACCTCTGTCACATAGATGACAGAACTGAGACTTAGCTGAGCTGTCGTTTTTCCAAAATCCCATGGCTATAGCACATCACTTCTCAGCCTTTTGGTTAAGATCCGCCAAGGTGCTGTGGCAGTCGGTCCATCTCTTCATAGCACCATAGCGTCCTAGGTTGTACTGACTGCATCAGTTCAATGCCTTCTGCCACAAAAGACACCAGAGAGATTTTATTCTTTCAATCTAGTACTTTCTAACCTGCTTCACACCTTGGTACACAAAAAGGAATACTTTGTGGAGTGTGTTCTGGGACTATGAATTGAGGTTGTTTCAGGTAGAGGTGACAAGCCTAGAATACTCTAGCTGGAAAACTCAGGTAAGCTCCTGTAGTCCAAAGTCACATCGTCCATCCCAATGCCCTTATCTCTCTAGGGCCTCTAAGAGAAGACAAAAAGAAAAGTTTAAAAGCTCAACTTAGAGGTAGAGAGATAGCTCAGTAGAATAAGTCTTATTTGGCAAGCACAATCCCCAAACAAAAAAGCACAACTTAGTAGAGATGAGTTATTATCTCCAAGCACCTGTGGAAGAGCAGCCTTCAGCCTCCAGAGAGTCCAGATAGGTTATGTGTGGTGTTTTTGCTTTTATTTTGGGAATTAGTGGGGTTTAACCTCAGGAGTACACAGCTATATCCCAGCCCTCTTTATCCTTAGGCTGGATCTCACTGTTTTCCAGGCTAGACTTAAATTTGCAGTCCTCCTGCCTCAGCCTCTTGGGTCGCTGGGACGATAGGTGTACACTACCACATCAGGGTGTCATATGTTGAGATACGACCTTGGACAAAGATGTGACTTTGCCTCTCGTGGCTGTTTCTCTGTGCAGAAAGGGGAGAATGGCCCTCAAAGGGTCATAGAATAAGTGTAGAAAGTGTAGTGAGTTTGTCCTCTTGGGGCAGACACTGAGCTGTAAAGGGAGGTGGATGATGCCTGAGGTAACGCGAGAGGAGGAGAAAGGCTTCTTATATTTGGAAGAGTTTTGTTTGGCCATAAAGGTTGATCATGTGTTTCTTTTCTTTTCTTTTGTTCTGTTTTCCTCATGTTGTCTCCCTGTTCTCTTAAACTGAGGTCCTGACCCATATTCATTTTTGACATGACTGAGTGTACAAGAGAAGAAATCGGGGACTGGATAACAGAGAGCCTGAAACCAGCACTGTGGCAAAGACAAAGAAAAGAATGTGGCTGCTCAGTGATCTCCAAGCTCAGAGGCTCCTTGGAAAATCCCTCCTACCTATTGCACCAGAAAATTTTAAGGATTCACATAAACAGGAAGGTGACAATGTTGGGGGAACTTGTTTACAAAGCAATTCATCATTTCTCAGTCAGACTTGGCTGTCTCAGTGTCATAGGGGACTGTGGACGTGTGTATATAAATGTGGGCCAGTGTCTATAAATAGAAACAGCCTTCAGGGGAAATTTTTTTTTTTAATTTTAGGCAGAAAGAGACCTCTAGATTCCTATGGGTGATCATAGCTGTCTAAAACAGAATCTTTCCACATACTTCCAGAAATGATACAGATTAACAAGAGCACACTGAACCATATAGCTCAGTCTGGATGGGGAGATAGACAGAAGTCTAGATTCCTTAGAGGTCCTCAACTCTGAATAAATAAACGAAAGAACGAAGAATGAATGAATATATCAATGACTGCCACAGCCACAGAAGAGGTGAAGTTACTAAGGACAATTTACTTGATAGATGACAGACTTGCATGCCAAACAATCCTGACATGTGAACTTTATGGGCCAACATCAATAGGAGAAAATATAGTCAGGATCCAAATAAAGAATCTAAATGTAGACCGGGCGTGATGGCGCATGTCTGTAATCCCAGCACTCAGGAGGCTGAGGCAGGAGGATTGTTGTGAGTTCGAGACCAGCCTGAGCTACAAAGAGAGCTTAAGGCCAGCCTGAATTGCAAAGTGAGACCCTGTCTCAAAAAGACAAAAAAAAAAAAATTAAAAAGAAAAGAAAAGACCCTAAATGTAGAGATCAGATTTTTGCATGTTTTGTTTTATTTTTGGTCTTTCTGAGACAGGGTCTCCCATCCTCATGCAGTTCAGGCAGGCCTTGAGCTCACTTTGTAGCCCAGGCTGGTCTCAAACTCCCAAGGATCCTTTTGCCTCAGCCTCCCAAGTGCTGTGATTACAGGTGTGTGCCACCATGCCAGGCAGAGGTCCCATAATTTCACATGGCAACCAAAGTAGAAAAACCAAATTAAACTATGCAGTAGGACAACAGTTTTCCAAGATTTTAGTCTTAGGTTCCTTTGCTTCTTTTTCCTTGTTTCTGTTTCTGTTTTTGTTTTGTTTTCTGAGACAGGGTCTCACTGTATAGTCCAGGCTTGGCTTTGAATTTATAATCTTCCTGCTTCAGCTTCCCCAGTCACAGAGAAGAAAGCTCAATTTCTGTCATTTGTAACATGTTCTGACACTTGTTTTCCTTAAGGTAACAGGTATATCTCACTTTTGAACAGATGTCTGCCATATAGCAAAGCCTGAATAACCAGGTGTCAGTCTCAACAAAAACAGTGCTGCCTGAGCAGCGCGGCTACGCTAGCTGAGGCCTCACAGAGCTGCGTGAGAGAGGCTTCTCCTCCAGATGACCCTCATGCACATGTAGCACCAGTGATTCCTGTTAACAAGGCTCCTCCTTCACATCAAGCCCATTAAATTTCTCCTTGCGTTATAAAAGGTGTGGAGCCAGAGACCAAACACCAAACAGACGGGAGGACAGGCTTGCTTCCAGAGGCTGGGAGAAAGTCTGAATGTCAGCTCTCCATTTTGCTTTGGGGTGAATCTTCTCTGCATTAAAGAAACTTCCTGAAAGAGGTCCATGAGTGCTACGAGGGCCTGGGAAGGTGGGCGCTCCCTCCTCTAAAGTGGTAAGAACACGACTAACCTTTTTTTTTTTTTTTTTTTTTACTGGGAACTGAACTCAGGACCTTATATTTGACAAGCAGGTGCTTGTAGGACTGAGCTATATCACCAGCCCCAACACATCATTTCTGTCTCCTTATTTTGTTCCAGAAATGCTTGTTTGCCCAACACACAGCAGGCCCAAGGACTCTGCAATGCCCAGTGCAGGGTTCCTGACCTCCAGGGGCCCACTGTCTCTGGGGAAAGATCCTGATTCATCAGCAAATCCCATTAAGGGACCGCAGGGTCTGGTCCTTCCTGCCGACTCCAGCCTCCCTGTGTCTCCTCCCCCTGGGATGGCTCAGCCCATCCAGTATTTAGGTCCCAAGCACCTGCTCCTCACCCAAGCACCCAGCCCCACCCATGCGGGCCAAGACCACCTACAGCTACTGCTGGGCAGAAACTGGGGATATAGCTCAGCAGTATAAGCACCTGCCTGGCAAGCGCCAGATCAGAAAAAATAAAATAAAATTCTGACAATGCCATCTACAGCAGATCCCAGCTGGAAAAAAATGTGGCTTCATTCAGTTCTGAAACATAATTTTCTCCTGGGATTGGACATTTCACTTCATGAATTAGGAATGTTTTGTGATTTAAAAGTATCTATAGCTTTGGGTTTGACCTCAGGTTGGCAGGAAAGTGTTGAGTGTTCTCAGTTTTCAACCAGGGACAGGGAGAAACAAAACCATCTAATATAAAATGAAAGACTGGGAGAAAAAATAAATCGTCATAACATCCTATGCACCATGACAACGTCCTCCCTGGTATCCACACTTACCTTCTTTCCAGTGTGCTTATTTCCTGCCTGGGGGAAGGGCTGTGTGGAGCAGGTGCTCAGCCGAGATGAGGTGTACAGGGCAGAGGATGGGGCTGGGGACAGGCAGGCTTGGGCCAGGAGCAGGTTCTGGGACAAAAACCAAAGACTCAAACTTATTAGCAGAATCAGCCCCCAGATATGGCAGGGTCTCTCAGGGGGCCTGAGTGCCTTGCCAGCTGCTGGGTGTAGGTAGCAGTTAGCCTAATGCAGGAACTTCCTAATACAGTGCACCCCAGGAAGGTGAGGTGACTGCAGATAAGATTCAGCCGGGGGGGGGGGGGGGCAGGGAGATAGCTCAGTAGAATGAGCACTTGCCTGGCAAGGGCGAGGGCCTGAATTCAATCCCTGGTTCCGCCAAAAAAAAAATCAGCCAAGGTGGAGATGCCAGAAGCCAGGTTCTTTCCTGCCAGCTCTGTGCTGATACAGCAGGCATCAGGGAGAGCCCAGGGGCTCACTGAAAATGAAGGGTTGTAAACCAAAGACAAAAGGAGATCACATGGCTAGCAGACCATTCATACACACTGTCATAATCTCACTCCCCCAAAGGACATGCAGCCTGTTATAATATGAAATTTAAGGTTGATCAGTTAGCAAACATGCCCCAAATTACTCCATGACTAAGTCACAGAGATAGGATTTAAATATGAATGTGGTGCGTGTGCTCAGAGCAGGTGGCCTGAAGAATGGCTCCTCTGTTATATTTGGGACCACTGTGCCAAGGGGCACAAACCTTGTGACTTCCCTTTGAGCAAAGATCCCACACGTGTACTTCATACACTTCCACATGGCTTCTGGGCAGTACCAATGGGACAGGGCTGTGCAGCATTTAGTGAGGGGGGTGGGCATTGTCCACTGATCCATGGCAGTGCTAGAAGTGAAGACTGAATTTCTATTTTCAATAAATTAAAAATAATTTTTAAATAAATAAATATAAATGTGGCTCCAGAACCCACTCTTACGAGGCCATACTACCTAATTCTGGGTCAAAAGCCCTCAATCTCAGTCTCCCTCTTCTATTTGCTGGGAGGTGACTATAAGCCTTCAACTGTGTGCATTTAAGAGCTGTGACTGAGGACCATGTAAGACCAGCACATGCATGGGCTCCATGCAGGGCAGGTGGCAGAAGGCTGAGGACAGAGGCTGACAAGGCCACGTCTGCCCTGCCTCATGTACCCTGCCTCTCCAGCCTGGGGCTTCCCCCTGCACTTCTGAGGTACATGATGCACAAGCAGGCTGTGTCCTCTCTCATTGGCAGATGGCACCAAAACAGTGAACCAACAGAGCACTTGTGGGTTCCCTCACCAATCAGCCTTGTGCCGAAGCTGGGCAGCCCTGTGCTGGTGGCAGAGCAGGGAGGGCCAGTGAAGGCTGATCCCAGGCTCCTGGAAGCCTGAGCACACATGTCCATCACAGCTGTGTGGACATTCTTCCTACTTTCAGGTAGTGTGCACTTCCCTGCCTCAAAGACCCTGACAATGGGAGATGGCTCAGTAGAATAAGCACTTCCCTGGCAAGTGCAAGGGCCTGAGTTCAATCCTCAGGTCCTTGAAGGCAAGGAACAGAGCTTCTACTTCTGAGCATGGAAGGACAGGGCCCAGGAGAGCAGTACCTTGCCAACTGCTGGGAATGGGCACCTGTCAGCAAAGGCTGGACAAAGACAAGGGACATGAACTCCCTTCACTGCCCTGGCCCCTATCACTCTCTCTCTCCTCCTGGGGAAAGGCCTAGGGCACGATCACCCCACTCCAATGGATGCATCTCCACCAACTGCTCACAGAGTCCCTCATTTGGGAGGCTGGGTTTGAGCTGTCTGCTCTGAATACCTCCCTAATCCCCCTTTGTGCTTCAGGGACATCTCTGAAGAATGATCTCTCTGTGTCACTCACGTCTGGCTTATCTAAGCTCCCAGCATTCAGTATGATGGCACACAGTAGGGGAACAACCCATGTCGGGGCACATCAACTAAGAAGAGAAGGGTACTTTCACAGATCAATGCATTTACTTCACTATTTGTTAATCAGCACTGTGTGTTATAGATGACACTGTGCGTTACATCACTGCAAGGACCCGAACACGACAGCATGCGCCTCTGGCTGAGCGTGGAATACTCCGGCTTCTGTGTGGGTTCTCTGCATTTTCTGACTCTGCCAGCTCTCACCATCCTCTCCCTCCCTGCTGTCCATCCTGCACTGATGGTGGCAAAGCGGGGAAGGGCTGGCAAAGGCTGATTCTAGGCCCTCGGTGGGCAGGCCAGCATCCATCAAAGCTGCTTAGACTTTCTTTCTACTTTCAGGTAAAGTGTACTTCATTGCTTCAAAGACCTTGGCAACTCCTTGAAGGTGAGGACAGGGCTTCTGCTTCCTGAGTGTGCAGGGACAGGGCCCAGGAGGGGCAGTTCCTTGCTGATTGCCAGGCTCCAAGCTGGGACAGGACAAGTTCACAAACAAATCACTAACACCAAAAAAAAAGGGGGCCAGTGAGATATCTCAGCAGACTAAGCGCTTGCTTCAGCAAGCACAGGGATCAGGGTTCCATCCCCAGGCCCACATGACGTGCCAGCCTCGCCCCCAAGGGTGCACCGAGCTGGCCACTGAGACTGGGCGTGGAGGTGCATGCCTGTAATCCCAGCACCAGGAGGCTGAAAGCAGGAGGATCACTACAAGTCCACGCTGTGTAGTGAGGCCTGGTACCAAATACACAAATGAAAAAACAAAAGGAAAAAACAAATCACTGACATCACCCACAACAGCAGACATGCCCAGAACACCATGGGAGCAGGAGGCGACCGCCCGGGATGGCTCCCAGGGGCGCTGACTGGTGTGACACATCCTGAGCAAGGCACTTCAACTTCCTCTCACTTCATCCTTGCCAATTGAGCTCAAAGGCCACACCGCAGGGAAGCTATGAAGTCAGGGCTCAAATCCAGAGCTGCCCAGATTTAAAGACCACTCTCTTCCCTCTGTACAGGTGACCGTCTATGGGGACATCTTCTCTGGGGTTCAAAGATTTGTAAAAAGACCTCCAGAACAAATGGATCAGTTTTAGAGCAATGTAGAAAACCAAAAACACCAAAATGAAAAACACAGAGAAAAAACAAAAAAAGGCCACATTGTCCACAGGTTGTACATCAGACCTGGCAGGCAAAGCAACGAGAAAAGACACTAGGAACATGGCTGTGGCGAGAAGCGCTGTCGGGACAAGTGTCAGCTTCTCCTGCCCCAGTTCTCTTGCTCTGTCAGCCAATGAGACCGAAGAATATTCCAAAACTGCTGCTGCTGCTGCTGCTGATGATGATGGTGATGGTGATGGTGATGGTGATGGTGATGGTGATGGTGATGGTGATGGTGATGGTGATGGTGGTGATGCTTGGCTCCAGAAAAAGAGCGGGAGCCCCAGATGTCTCTAACACAGCTTCTCCTTCGGGCTCTGGGTTGTCACTTTTGTTTTTTATACTGCAAGACAGAGATAAGAGGAGGGTAAGGGAAGCCAGTGGAGAGGGAGGGTGCAGGAAATCTGGTACCCCAGTGGCCTCCTGCAGGTCTTCTCAGAGGCAATACCCCAGTCAGAAGCCCCTGTATCCACAGCTGCTGCCTGGACCCTCTTTCTTCGCTAGAGCAGGAAGGAGGCTGGAGGAGGGGGGGGCAATAAACCAGAGAGGTTAGACTTGTACACTGGGGTCACCTACGCTACTCTCTAGCTGAGGGTGATCTGGCTTCTGGGGAATGAACTTCTCAGGCAGAGGAGGACCCTTAGAAGTCAGAGAAGAACGCTCAGCTAAGTGCTGACTTAATTAAAGAATGGATCTTGAACCCATATCTCCAGGTATGGATTCAGATTTAGAAAAAGGGTCTGTTCCAGTTTTCTAGGTCACTCTGATACCCACTAGATTCCTAGCTCACTCCCTTGTTTCACCCAAACAGCGCCTTAGCTTTTCCTAAACAGCCTGAGTGAGAATTCCCCAGAGACAGGAGCTCCTTTCTTCAGAAGTCCCCTCTCCGAAGCATCACAATGCCACCCCCTGCTCTGGCACTTGGCTTCCAAGAAAAACTGTTCTCTTCCTTCTTCCTGTGCCCATCTTTTTTTTTTTTTTTTTTTTTTTTCCGGACCCGGGGATTGAACTCAGACCTTTGCGCTTGCCAGGGAAGCGTTTATTCCACTGAGCCATCTCCCCGGCCCTCCTGTGCCCATCTTAGCTTATTGAGCACTGTTAAGCAGAACTTTGTCCTGAAGAATGTCCCTCAGCCCCATCCTGCGACCCAATGGGACCACCCCCAGCTTTGGGGATGGTGGGTCATTTCTGCCCTCTCTTCTCAAGAGTGAGGCAGGGGTGCCCTCTAGTGGCGAAAGAGAATACAGCCATCATCGTCATTTCCTCCAGCCCAGTAACCGCAGGAGACTTACTTTGTTCATGACCCAGTCGGCATCCTCAATGGCTCTTCTAATAATCTGCTGGATTCTCTCAGGGTTGTCTTCATCTGAATGAACCCGAAAACTCTGTAAGTTACAACATAAAGATGACTGGGCAAAATGCACAGAGTGGGCAGTCCTAGACCAGATACAGTGCCAGGCACTTTCTACTCAGCACCTCAGAATCCTCCAAGGCCATGATGGCATTGAGGGCTGAGACATAGAGGCCCAGAAACCCTAACTTGCTGCTAGACACTGGCATTTGAATCCTAGTCTGACTACAACGCTGGCGATGCTGCCAGCAGGGCAGATGAAAAGGATGGGCAGCTGGGCCCAGGGGTTATCGGGCAAGTCGTCAGGGTCCTGGGGAAACTTCCATTTAATCTGCTCCTCACGGGAAGCTGCTTTCAGTGATTAGAGAGAGAGCCCTGCATGGGCTTTGCCACAGGAGGGATAGGGTCTCTCCCACACCAGTGCTAGAAATGCCCAGCAGGGGAGGCCCTGGCTTGCAAACTCCAGCAAGAACCTGATTCAAGGCATGGACTGCTGCTGACAGCCAGAGATATATGTTCATCAGTAAGTAGGATGCACGGGGCCTCCAGAAAGAACTGAGGCCCACCTAATCATCACTCAAACCCCTCAAATGCCTACCCTGGGGAAGCCCTCCTGGACTCCCCCAGACAGCTAACATCTCCCTTCTCTGTGTTCCCATGGCTTTCTGTTACTCCTTCTCTTTTATTTTCTACATTTTATTTGCTTTTTGTTTGTTTGTCTGAAGACTGGGTCCTGCTCTGTAGTCAGGCTGGCCTTGAATTGCTATGTAACTCAGGCTGGCCTCGAACTCATGCCAATCCTCCTGCCTTAGCCTCCAGAGTTCTGTCTATATTATATTTGCATGAGCTTTATTACTAACTTTTATATTTGGAAATGATTGCAAAAGTATAGAGAACTCCCTGCCAGAATAACCAATTTTAAGGGGCCGGGGAGATGGCTCATGGAATAAGCACTTCCCTGGCAAGTACAAGGGCCTGAGTTCAACCCTAGGTTCTAGTTCCGCAAAAAAAAAAAAAAAAAAAAAAAAACTTGCTTATATAGCCCAGGTTGGCCTTGAACTCACAGTAATCCTGCTTCAATCTCCAGAATCACCAGTTTTAATGTTTTGCCACATGCACCTTATGACTCTTCTACGTGTATGTATGATCTCTTTTTAGACACATTTCAGAGCAGGTGGGAGTTGTCCTAGCTAAGCCCCTCCACACTTCCATGTGTTTCCTAACGATGAAGGTGTGCTCTTATAGAACCACAATAACGTAACTCAGAAAGTATAATATTGAATATTATGCTGTTATCGCATCTACAATCCATGTTCCAGTTCCACGCACCACCCCAATAATGTCCCCCAGAGCAATTATTTTTCTGGTCCAGGATCCAATCTAGGACAATGCATTACACTTAGCTGTCACATACCTTCAACCCCTTAGTCCAGAGCATCTCTGCCTTCCTGTGTGTCTCACAAAGCTGACATTTGTGATGTGAACCCAGGATGTTATCTGGAGGACAGTCCCCCAGTTTGGGTTGACCTGATGTTTCAACATGATTAAATCCAGGCTGAGCACTGTTAACAAAATGCTGCGTGTGTCCTATTGTCTGTCTTAATTATCACAGAGCCACCTTGTTCATGCCCTGGCTCTGCGCTGCTGCACTGAATGACACTCCCAGAAGAAGCAAGAGACAGGAGCTGGGGTCCCCAGCATTGAACTCTGTTACCTGGTTCCAAACCACCACCCCCTCCTCCATCCAAAAGACTATGTCTTACCTGGCCTCTAACAGCCACCGCCTACTAGATCCATGAAAGGAAGGCTAACCCCCAGGTCCCACGCACCCTGCTCCCACCTGCCTGACAGCATGTCTGTAGTGTTCCTGGATACCCTGGGTCGGCAGCTGCCTGCAACAGCGCAGCAAGTATCTGTAGAGCTGCAGCGGCCTCTGGACCAGCTCTGCTCCTGGTAGTGGGGCCATCAGCGAGACCTCTGTCCTGGAAAACAGAGCAGCACATCTTGGTCATCGAGCCAAGTCCTGCTCTATCCAGGCCTCTAGCTTCCAACCCTCTTGCCCTGTCATGGCCACCCCTGTGGGGTCCACACCCTGGGTCTGGTCTTCACATTCAGCCCTAGTGATGCCTCCACCCCAGAGCAGCCCTGTAGAGACCAAGAGCGAGTGTGTGTACTGGGGGTTAGGAGAGGCGGTACAGCACCAGCACTGCCTGGGAGCACCTTAGAAACGCAGCCTCAACCACACTTCCTAGATGGAATCTGTGTGTTAACTGAATGTTGGGCAGATGCATATGCATGTTAAAGTTTGAGGAACAGGATCCTTGGGGGCTGTGCTTGAGAAAGCAGTCAACACATGGAGTCCCTAGGGTGAAGCCGTATCTTGTGCTCCTTTCATTGTGTTATTAACAACAACCATTAGCACTTATTTGACAAGTTCACCTTACATGTAACTACTGTACACATAAGGAAATTAAGTACAGAGAACTCTGGTAACTTGCCCAAGATCACACAGCTGACCAAGGCAGAGCTAAGCTGTCAGCCTTGGCAGCCCAACTCCAGTGCCCCCTGAAAAAGAAAATCAGCTTTACCAGCTGTCAACCTGCAACCAACTGCACATATTTAAACTGTACTCCTGGATGCATCTGATACACACTGGGGAAGCTGACTCAGGCTGGTGGGCCCAGCGCCACGCCCACGCCATCCCCACCTCTGAGGATCCTTCCTTCTGCCCCGCCCCCAGTTCCTCAAGCAACACCTATGTGCTTTCTCCCACCACAGTCCGCCTGCACTTTGTAGAGTTTTATATAAATGGAAGAATAGACCAGGCTCTCTATCGTACCTGTGGAACTTATTTTTTAATTTACATTTATTTTAAAATATAAAGGTGTGTATGCTTATGGAGCATCACGTGACATTTCAAAGCAGGACTGTGTCATTTTCAGTCTGGTTACATACACTATCCTTTAGACATCTGTTATTCCTTTGTAGTGCAAGCCTCCAAAACCCTTTCTTTGAGAGCCCCTTAAATTTCTAACTTCTGCAGTGTACACAGCCTCTCCAAAGAACTCAGTCTAGCTTCAACTCTGTTTTCAAAGCAAACTATAAAGTATACATGTTTTCAAGTGGTAGGTTCTAGAGGATGAGGACTTGCTAAAATTTTCATTACGTGCCCCCCAGCTCCGAACAGTGCCCCCTCCATGCCCACCGCCCCAAGCTCCCACTGGAAACTCTGCAGGAGCGCCCAACCCGTTGCTCCTACCCCGGCTCATCACGCCACACTGACACTGAGCTTGGAACCAGTGGCACAGTCCCTCAGTCAGCCACAGCCCCAGGACTTCTCCCAGATCCCCCAAGCCATCAAGAGTGGCGCCTCTTCTAACTCCTGACCCATCTCCTCCACAGAGGAATCTCATTCACCCTTCCCAGTCCAGCTGAGTCCAGGAATCCCTTCCCGACTGTCCTTGCCTGGGGACTGCGGGGACCACTGTCCTCTGCAAGACTGAAGCACCCTGTTCATGAACAACACAGTTCCCACTGCCAGAGACTGGGCTGCTCCCGTGTGCTGGGGCTCCCCAGGCCAAGCACCAGGCCCCAGCAGCAGCCTGCACATATTCCAGTTAAAGTGAACAGCATGAGGCCAGGCATGGTGGTGCACACCTGTAGTCTCAGCACTTAGGAGGCTGAGGCAGGAGGATTGCCACAAGTTTGAGGCGAGCCTGGGCTACACAGTGAGCTCAAGGCCAGCCTGAACTGCATGGTGAGACCCTGCTCAAGAAAGAAAGAAAAAAAAATCATAAAATCCACTATCTCCTCTGTGCAAAAATTTTCCCTCTATCAGCGGGAGGCTCCCTACCTTGTCGACAGAGCTAAAAGACAGAGATTAAATGACTAGCAGAGTTTTAACACAACAAAAAAAGAAAAAAGCAATCCCCACTCCACCCCCATCCCTACCACCAAAAAAGAACCAGATACCAAATCTGTCAGATGTTCTTACACTAAGGAGGGAAACTTATTAAGAGGCTGGGTTCTGAGGCTCCTTCAGTCCACTTCTAGCGTATTTTCTTCCCAGCAACAATAAATGTCTGTCTTCACAGCTAAGCTAGCCAGTTCCTCTTGGTCCTCTGGGTTTGGCTCTGACAATGGAACACACAGGTGGTCCTTCCCTCACCCATTCTCTCACTGTGTTAACAGCTCCTCTATACAACTCAGGTTGCACCCCGCCCCAAGGCTCAGCTTGCCTGACCAATCAGAGCCCTGCACTGGCAGGCACCCAGGGACTGGTCCTCTGATGTGCACATGCCCCAAGTTGTTCCAATCAGTGAATCTCAGCACCTCAGCAGGAGGCACTAGAAAGATTCCAGCTCTTTCCCACTGAATTGATGCTGAGAGGACTCACTCTTGGAACCAGCGCCACAGCAAAGGCCTGTGAGACCTGAGAGAAACAAAATCCAAAGACCTGAATTGTGCTGGAAACATCCACCTGAAAGAAGCCCTTGCCTTAGACCTCTCAGTGAGCGGAGCCATGTACCCACCCCCTTAGCCAAGGTTGGGTTAGTTTTAGCAGAGTGCTAATAACAGACAGAGCCTGACCTCCCCGGTTCTGCTTTCCTGTACGTTGATGGTTCCAGCTGTCAGGAAGTGTCTGAACATGGCGAGTCGCCTCAAGTTCCTCCTGCCATGAACCCATCAACTCACCATTCTGACTTGCCATGCGTTAACCCCATAGTGGGGAACCCCATAAGTGTTGACAAGATCTGTGAGGGCAACCACAGAGGCTACACCCCACAAGGTCCCCAACATGATGGACTGTCTCCCCTGGCAGGCTTCCCCAAACTATATAAAGTGCTAATCAAATATTGTAAAATGCTAGTCAGATAACAGATGGTTACCATCTGCAGCCTTCAAAATTAACATTTGGAAAGAGCACAGCTATGTTTCATTACTTAAAAACCCAAGCAATACTTAGTAACCAACCCAGCAAGTATGGGCGGTAGATTATTTTCAGTTCAATTATAATACTTAGTCATCCCCAGTAATAACTAGTAGAGAATACATGTGTGGGTCCACTTAAAAGAGCTAAACTAAAAATGCTTTAATTTAATTTAAAGTGTAGGTAGGCTATTATTTAAGGGCTAATGAACTTCACAGTATCATTGCCAAAGCTCCAGGTGAGGCCTGTGGCCCTGGAAATGCTTGCTTTCCTTACCCTGCCATGTGGACTGACACCAGCCTCCTACTCCGGGCACTGCCTCCCGATAACACCTCTGCCTCCCAGGTAATTAAACTAAAATTATCAGCCTCAACCCAAGTTCTCCTTCAAATTTGCCCCCCACCCTGATTCAAGCTCTTACCCTATCTCAATTCCAATCCCTCAGTTGGGTGCCCTGCCTTCCGGTCCATTCCTTCTGATCTATTCTTCACCTGACAGCCACACAGACTTCTTTGAAACTTAAATCTCAGAATATCTTGTCCCAGGGCTGGGGAGATGGCTCAGTAGAATAAGCACTTGCCTGGCAAGTGTAAGGGCCTGAGTTCAATCCCCAGTTCTAAAAAAAAAAAAAAGAGTATCTTGTCCCTTCTAAAAGCCCTAATAACCACCTTGCTCCGCAGCATTTGTGGCAACTTTTCTCAAAACACAGGACAAATTCCTAAAATTAATTTAAGCAGTTCTATGGACCAGCATCTTTCTTTTTTTGGCAGAACTGGGGATTGAACTCAGGCTTTTGTGAGTGCTTATTCCACTGAGCCATCTCCCCAGCCCCCAACATCTTTCCATTTCAATGACTTTATATTTATTTCTATGCTATAAGAAAATATCCTAATATTTCATAGGTATTAGTACTTAAAACAATTTTCTTTTTTTTTTTTTTCGGAACTGGGGATTGAACTCAGGCCCTTGAGCTTGCCAGGGAAGTGCTTATTCCACTTAGCCATCTCCCAGGCCCCAAAACAATTTTTAAAAGGAACATAGGGCCCAGTGGGATAGCTCAGCAAACAAAGTGCCTGCTGGTCTCACATGCAAGCCGGTCCTGCCCCCAGGCATGGTGAGCCAGCCACCAAAAGTGGGTGTGGTGACGCAGTCCTGTAATTCCAGCACCTGGGGAGGCTGAGAACAGGAGGATCACTACGAGTCTAAACTGTACAGCAAGACCCAAATATATATATATATATAAAGGTGCACAAAATTGATTTTTTTAAATGTATCATACCAAGCAAATAACCAAACAGTTGAAATGTGGATATGAGGAAATCCTGACAGTAGCACTGAAGTTTAGAAAGCATTAGTCCACAAGATAGTAAGCGCAGACTCTCCCACGGCCTACAGGGCCCTTCTGACCTGGCCCTTGCCAACCCCTCATCCGTACCCTTCACCACTCAGGTCAGGCAACCTGAACCTTAAGGCGCACACACATGACAGCCCATGTTGTTTTTCTGCATGACCTCAGCACTGTGACAGACTGCCTGGCATGGAGCAGATATGTTAGTTAGGGTTCTCTGAGACACAGAGCCAAAGAGTGAGTCTGTCTGTCTGTCTGTCTGTCTGTCTATCTGTCTGTCTATCCTTATTATAAGAAACTAGCTGCATAATCATGGAGGCTGGCAAGTCCAAAATCTGCTGAGCAAATGTCCAAGTTCTAATACAAAGCTGGAAAGCCACTGGGTCCCAATTCAAAGGAGAGAGAAGTTTTTCCCTCAAGGCAAGGCTTGAGCTTATCTTTTTAGCCAGGCCCTCAAAGGACTTAATGAAGCTGACCCATAGCAAGGAGGGTAACCTTTTGACTCAGTCTACCAATTCAAATCCAAAACCACCCTCACAAAAACACCTTGAATGGCTGACCAAAATGAACAGAGAGGCCAGTGAGATAGCTCAGCAAACAAACCACCTGTGGTCCCCGCATCCACATGAGTCCTTCCCCTGGGCAGGCTGAGCCAGCCACCAAGATTGGAGATTGGGTGTGGTGGCACTGTGGCACTATACAGTCCAGGCTGGTCTCGAACTCAACCTTCTGAGTGCTGGGATTATAAGCATGCACCACCACACCTAGCAAGTAGACGTATTTAAGGAAGATGTACCATCAAATCTGCAGTTTCTTTTCAAACAGTCCAATAAATGCACAAGAAAGGAAGCAAGGAGGGAAAGCAGGCAGGCAGGCAAGGAGAGAATGAGGGGAAAGAAGAGTAAAAAAGACAAAAATGGCAAAATGTTAGGACCGTTTAGTGGTGAGAAGTGGACATTGTGTTCTTACTTTAACTTCTTTATACTGCATTATGAAATTTTTCAAACTAGATAGCATGGTCACGTCCCTCAGTGTACTCCCTCAACATACTCCCCTAGCAGCAGGAACTCACAGGCACTCCAATTTCCTTTGGCTCAAACTGTTGGGGAGTCCCTCTGGTTCTGCACTGCAATCTGCTGCTGTAAAATTCAACTCAGTGGTCTGAACTCTGCCCTTTGGACCTACAACCTCCCCTCTCACCTGACCCCCAAGTCCTGGCTCTCACTGTCCAAAGTCGACTAGCACAGCCCCAGTTTAGAAGTGACAGCTGCTCCCCAGCAGCTCATCCCACTTGCCCTGCTCTGGGCATATTTCCTTTAACAACAGCACTCTTAAACTCATGCATGGCCAGTGGGAAAAACAACAGCTCAGCTGTGCTCTGAGCAGTTCTAGGAGGGCTGAGGCAAGGTCACCTTCTTTGACCTGGGAATTCAAAGAATGCGGCTCAGACTGCATTCTCTGCATGGGCCCTCAGTGGCCTTGGCACTCATGTACTGTAGGTCTATTTCCCCACCTTGTGCTTTCTTCTTCAGCCTAGAGGTCAAAATCCATTCTCATGAGGCCTGACTCCATTATTCAACTGAGCTCTACCTAACAAAAGGACAGAAACAATCACACAACCAGTTCAAGAACAGAGAAACAGTACCCTTATCTGCTGCCAGGCCTCACTCACCCACGCAGCGCCCTTCAGAGCAGCTGTGTGCAGCCAGACTCAGCCAGAGTACAGCGGTGCGCGTGTCCACCACACCTGGCTCTCCCACCCAGGCCTACTACCTACCTTTCCCGGAGCGACTGCTAGTATGTGACCAGCATGAAAACTTCTCGCGTTATCTCACTTAATCCTCACATTAGCATAGGTTAGACCTTATTAGCCTCATGTTACAGATGAGGAATCTGAGGTTCTGAAAAGTCAAGCAATGCCTGCCTGAGGCCACATAGTTCATGATAAAAGTGAGGAATTAAACTTCAAGCAGGGGCTTTTCTGGTAGGGGGTTGGGGTTAGTGACTCTTCCTGGCTTTCTTAAGATGATAGAGACCTATTTAGAATATCAATCCCTAAGGTTTAACTTTAGGAACTACAGGGGTGTATTTGTTTTATCTTTTGTCTTGAGGTCTGGCTCACAGCTAGAGGTATCTGTCTCTCCCATAGTTGCAAGGTATCTTGCCTTCCACACTGGCTCCTTCCAGGGCCCAGAGCTGCCTGACTGCCTAACTTGGCTGCCTATCTTTTATGTCTGTATCTGAACCATCCATAAATGTGTTGAACAGATTGGGGCTGAGGACCCAACAAAGAACTCTCCCACGGCTCCTGGACATCCAGGCTCGTACATTCTTAAAACCAGTCTCCTGGACTATTACCCCACACCTCTCAACCTTCAACACAAAGCCTTGTTCTATGCTTTTCAGAAATACAAGGATATCATCTAATGTCCCCCTGCATATAGATAGATAAAAAAAAAAGACTGATGTCCATCACAGATAAATGGGTAAAGAAATGCTAAAACAAAGAAAGAGAAAAATCCCAAGGAGTACATAGCAAAATAGTAGAAAAGGGGGATAAACAGAAGAGAAGGAGGACGAGGATGAGGAAAAAGAGCCACAGAGGGACATTTCTGGCAACCAAATGTTATCCCCAGAACAGAGGCCCACAGCCCCATGTGATCCCCCTGTCCTTTTCCCTTACCTGTGTCCCAACACAAGGTACCTAAAAATAAGTGGGAAAGTCATATATTAAATGGAGAAAGGAAGAATGGAACTGCAGAAAATAACCAGAAATTATGTCCTATTGAGCATTGATAAAAAGCTAAATTAGGCCTGCATAAGCCATTTTTTAAATATGCAATTACTCTTCTTGATGGGAAAGTGGAAAAATAGCATTGGTTTTGTTCTCTGCTTCTACCAACCCCAGGGCCCCATCCCGCATGTGTATATTCCCCAACCCAGAACTGGGGAGCAATCCTGCGTTTTCCCTTGGGTCAAGTCCTCAAGGCTCCCCACCTTATCCCCACCCCAACCCCTTCCCATCCTAGCTGAACTACCTACCCTTGCCTGAACTACCTACACCTCCCGGCCACCTCCCTTTCCGCAGTCCGGTCCCCTCGTCCCACCCACGAAAACCTCCTAAGAGGCTCTAGCACTCCCCTCTAGAAAACCTCTGCAGTTCCCTACCCGGGCCTCAAATCCAGAGGCCTGATGGGCGGTACAGACATATTAATGAGCCTGAAGGGCCATCACCTAATCAATGGGTAAAATATGATGCACTCATACAATGTAGTATTAGTCTTTTTTTTTTTTTCTAAAGCCCCAAAGCGGAAGTACTGACACAAGGTACGGCCTCGGTGAACCTTGCTTCGTGAAAGACCGCAGTCACATGGCGCGCCATAGCGTAAGATTCCTTTTTATAACAGCTGTTCAGAACAGGCAGGTGGCTACAGACAGAACTCAGAGCCGTGGTGGCCAAGGGGGGGCGGGGGGGGATATGCAGGGAGCAGCTAAAGGCGGTGTTTCACTCTTTAAAAGCCCCTGAATGCATGAACTTCAAATGGGTGAATTGTACACTATGTAATTTACACGTTTTCTTAACTCTTTTTAAAAGCAATACTAAAAAAGGGGGGGGGGGAATCTTAAGAGCCCAAGGGTGTCAGACCCCGAGCTTCGGGGCGACCTGCTCCTGGATCAGAAGCATTTTGGTTAAAATGTTCAGACCGCTGCAGGCAACGCGGTGCCCCGCGGGCGAAGGGGCGGGGGCTTCCAAACGAGGAAACTGAGGCCGTGCGGGCAGCAGGCAGCCCCGAGGCGCAGCCCCGGCCCCGGCCCCCGCCCCTCCTCTCGGCCGCGGCCCGCCTCTCCCAGGCTGCCCCCCGGCGGGAGGCCAGAGCACCCCGACAGCGAAAATGCCCCACGGGGCTCGGCCCGGGGGGGCGGGGTTGCACGGGTCCAAGGAAGCCGGCTGACCTCCACGTCCCCCGTTAAGTGCCCGCCGCTGCCCCACATCCCCGCCCTCGGCCTGACCGCGCGGCTCACCCGCCTCCACTGGGGACGCCAGCCCCGGACGCCGCAATCCGAGGCGGCGAGTGCGCCTGCGCCGCGGCACCCAGCGCGGCGCTGCCCCCACCCGGTCTCGACGCGCCGCGCGCCCTCTGCCGGCTGCGCGCGGGACTGCGGCCCTGCTGGGTTCCGACTCCCTGATCTGACCCCACCCAAGAACGTTCTTGGCGTGCTTACCTGTTCAGGCTGTGGCTGCTCGGGCAGGAGCCCGAAGGACAAGCCCCCCTTATTTCCTGATATGGGTATTGTTAAAACATTTACACTGAAGATCTTGCTAGAGGACTTTCCCTAAGCCTCCCGCGTTGATGACAGGAATTATGTTTGCATGGAAATCTGCGTTTTGAGTCCTTTCATCAAATTACAGTTCCACAACACCTGTCAAAAGAATAAATATGACAGTAATAGGCACGCTTCCTTTCAGACCCATCTATAATTATAATTGAGGAAAAGAATACAGACTTTCAACGCAGAGCTGCTGCCAGGATCATTCTTTGAAAATGAAATAATGCTTTTTCATTAAATAGGCTCTCCCTGCTTGCGGCTGTTTGAAGCCAAAGTGTTTCTCTGAATTGATTTAAATACAAGTTTTATATCCTGAAAGAAATAAAGATGAGTCTTTATCGTGAGACAAACGCCCTGTTCAACGCTGCTGCCGAGTTTCCCTGGGCCGATGTCTGAAAAGAAGTTAGGTTGTCAGTGGATAATATTGCTTCTGTTCACGTCTCTCTTTTCTAGGGTTTTTTAACCTATCTTTAATGAAAAGGCTGATTTCTTTACACAGACTCCACACGTACTTGCTTTAACGGGACAATTTCTTATAATGTCTTTTTCCTTTTTCTTTTTTTTTAAAGATTTCTCCTTGGTAGCACCTGGGAATCTATTTTTCTTCAGATAAAAGAAGCAGGGCATATTTCTCAACAGAACTGTTTTTTCAACTTGCCCTTTCCCCTGTGCCTCAGAAACTTTTCTTTCTTCCTCTTCCCCTTCCTTTCCCCTCCTCCTCCCCCTCCTCCTACTTGTCTTCTTCTTCTTCCTCCTCCTCCTCCTCCTCCTCCTCCTCCTCCTCCTCCTCCTCCGTCCTCTTTCCTCTTCTCCTGACATAGTAGACCGTGGAGCTCTAAGCATGTGTTGGGGGAAGGGGTCCCGCCCCTGAAATATTCAGCTATCACCTCCATTTATTTCCAATATGTACACACAGTGCACATATATCTGAAAGATCCGATTGTGCTCTCATAAATCAGCCCTGTTATTTACACATGCATAATCAGGGGCACATCATTAGTGCAGATCCAATCAATAAATCATTATGCTTTTAGAGCCCTTATTAGGAGCAATCTGCAGCAACATCATCTACTCTTGTGTTCAGCTTTAGGATCGCTTAATATTTTTAAGTAATTTCACAATCTGTTTTCTAGCCCTGGCTCCCTTTTGTTCCTAGATCACTGTGTTCCTGCTTTAGAAACACCGTTCTAATACCTAGATCTCATAAAATATTCAGGATGCAAGCTGTTCTCTTTACCTCCGAAAGGCTCCACCTTCAGAATCATTTGTGTATCTTCTCTTTTTATAAACACGCACACATCTATCTTTCCAAAAATTCCTCATGAGTATCTAAACGCCATGAAAAATATAAAAACACAAAACTGGAGATTGTTGTGTACACTGAACTCCATTTTTTTCTCCCAAATCCCAATGGAAATTTGGATTGAAAAGTAAATGAATCATATGTGTCACTTTTAACTTGACAGGAACCTTGAGGTCTCACAGCTTCAGCAGTAAAAGTAGAGAATTCTACCCAGTGCATTCACTAAAATGACACTGGCCCATAATCTAATGAAACAGAATTGTTCCTGTCATGTCCTTTTTTCCTTACCCTATAATTTTAGTAGATGAACTCCATGATGTTGGATGTTGTGTGACATTTACAGACAAACACAACTTTAAAGACTGTTTACTTCAGAAATTTGTCATCCAAGGGGCTAGGGAGATGGTTCAGCGGGATAAGTGCTTCCCCAAAAAGCACAAAAGCCTGAGTTCAATTCCCTGGTTCCGGCAAAAAAAAAAAAAAAAAAAAAAGGACCTAATACAAAGAAAGAACCATTCTGAGTTTGTATAAACAGTACAGTTAGGATAAATATGCAGTACTTTTGTATAATTCTATGAGAAGAAAGATTTACATGAATAGTGTTTGGACAGGAGATCCTGTCTGCTTCTTGTACTATGGACATCCACTAGGAAGATAACAATGTAAAAAGTATTAATTATTGAAACTGTACTATAATTCAGTTTTTAAAAAAGATAGGTATACAGCTACATTCTCTTAATTCCTTGATTAGAGGCATCTGCTCTAATAGTGTTTGTAGACAGAGTATCATGTATGCACCTTGTATGACAAAAAGCCATTACGAAAACAATGTGCAATGTATTAATTGTTGAATCTATCCTACTAATTTGATTTGAAACTGTCTCATTGCTATTTGTTCTTCAATAAAATAAAATAATATAAATTTGTCATCCAACAGTTGGCTGTCCAGAGGGCATGTTTTCACATAGAAGTTTATCAACTTCCCTAAGAAACGCTTCACCGCATTCTCTTGATTTCTGACACTGACATGTCACTTAGTTTGACAAGGGCAGGTTTGTTACCTGTATTTGTAGGGAATGATACAAGTCTGGATGCCTTGAGCAGGTTTAAATCTGTTTTTAGATTTCAAAGAGAAATGATACATTTGCATGCTCTGATTACATCAGGTTATTATCTCAAAGGTTGACCATGTAAATAATTCAAATAATTCATCAGTATACAATAGATTTAATAACATAATAAACACTTTGAAGAAAATACTTCAGACCTCCAATCTGCCCTTGCTCCCACTCACTATTATCTCAGATTTCCCTGAGAACAGACTGAGCGGTGCCACATTGTTCTCTTCTATTCAAAATATGCAAAGTTGCTATTTACCAGTTTGCGATTTGCATGGCTCCAATCCTGCCAGAACGCAGGGTGAAGGGCACGGGGTGCCGGGTGAGTGTGTCAAGGGAGGACACCAGGGCAGAAATGGAAAACCCGATGAACAGCTCTTCGCCATCTGGTGTTGCAAAACATAACCCTGGGTGACTACTCAAGATGTGTTTGTTAAGACACTGAAAATGTTGGGTGTAAAAGGTTACATGCAATCTCAGACGTGTAGTGTCTTTTTTTCTTTAATTGCTAGGTGGAAGAAGGGGAATAGCAAAGATTTCAAGATTTTTATACAAAAGAGTACAAGAGCAAAAAGGGTACAATTGTGACTATTTACAACACTCTTGGAGAATAATTTTATAGGCTGGATTTTAGCTTTCCTGGTCTCCTATCTTGCATTACTTTCTTTAATCTTTATTTATTTGGTACAGGGTCTCCCTACTCAGCTCAGACTCATAGCGATCCTCTTGTCTCAACCTCCCTAGCCCTGGAATTAAGGTGGGTACCACCATGCCTGGTTTCAGTGACCAGTTGCACAGTGTGAAATACCGGGGATCAAACCCAGATCCTTGCACCTGCCAGACAGGAGCCTAGAAAATTGACCTCCCCAGCCCTATCTTGCATTACTTTCTACAGTGACATAAAGTTACTCATTGATATATGTCACCTTATATCGCTGGTGTGTTCTGTAATAATTTACTGACCAGGGCCGGGATTGAGCTCAGGCCCTTGCACTTGCCAGGGAAGCCCTTATTCTACTCCCTGGCCCCCATGAGACCACATTGGTGATCAGGTTTATGTCACCTCTGAATGCCAGTCTCTACTTTTTCATCTCTAGAAAATACCTTCGAAGCCTCATGATTTAAGACATAAACTATGTTGCACCTGTACACACAACTTTTTGTGTGTAAATTACCTTTGGGATGGAATTTCTCCCATAAAAGAATAACTGCATATTGGCTATTCCTGTGGCACTATGACTGAAGGGGTCAGTAGGCTTGGGAGCATTTTTCTTTTTTTGCCTTTTGATGGTGTTTAACTAAAGATCCACTTTTAAATTATCTTGTTCATGAAGTGTAATTCTGTTTCCACTAGTGACATCCACAGTCTTAAGATAGCCATAGATAAGAATTAAATGTCTCCATTAATAGAAATGGAGACTGTAGGAAAGAAAGAGTCTGTTTGGGGACTGGGGAGATAGCTCAGTGGTCTAAAGGCCTGCCTGGCAAGTGCAAGGACCCAGGTTCAATCCCCACTACTGCATGCTGTGCCACCATGCTGGCCACTGAAATTGGGCATGGTGGCATATGCCTGTAATCCCAGCTCTAAGGAGGCTGAGACAGGAGGATCACTGTGAGTCTGAGCTGTGTAGCAAGATCCTGTACCAAATAAATAAATACAATTTTTTAATAAATAAAGAATCAATTTTGCTAACCAGAATTATTTGGAGCAAGAGGAGAGAGGACTGTAGAGATTAAGGATGAGAAAAAATGAAGGAGCAGAAAAGGAAGAGGACAAGGAGGAAAAAGAAAGTGGAGGAAAAGAGAGAGAAGAAGGGAAAATAAGGAAAAGGGAACAGAATTCTCCAGTTGATGCTATTTCAAGAGAAGTGGGCGTCGGAGGCCACATTAATGAAGGAAAACCACAATTTGCTTGCCCGGGGGATAGGTTGTTTTGGTCATTCAAATATGTAGTCATAGTTACCTCCAGAAAGCAAAGGTCCAGGCTGGGATCTGGGTCCTGACAGGGGCTGCATAGCTCCATCCTTCCCACCCGGGCTCTCCGGTCCTTTGCTTGTTGTTAGGGCAGGTCTAATTCTGTCATGGTCCTGCAGTGGACGCCTTCTCTGGAGACATCATCAGTGGACGTCTTCTCTGGAGACATTATGCCACATTCCTCCCTGTATCCCACAAGCCTCCACAGCACCTCTACAAGCTTCTTGGTCTTCTGCTCCAGCAACGGTGACCTTTCAGACCCTCAAGTGCACCTGGCCCTTCCACCCTGTTCCTCCTTGAGATCTCAACTCACAGATTGCCTCAATTTCCTCAAACCCCCCTGCCACACACACTGATGCAGAGACCTGCCCCTAAATAAGATCCTGCCTGTGCCCTTCCCCACAGATGCACCGCAATGTGTAATTACACATACACACTCGTGTTTGGGTTCCCACAGAAGAGCCTGAAACAAGGATTTTTAAAGCAGCCTAGAAAGTACCCAGAAAGGCAGTGGAAAGACAGGCCAGAAAGGGAGGGCGACCCATAAAGAAGGCACTGCAGAGCAGGTCACCTTCCGGGCATGAGCAGCTGAGCTGCTTCCTATTGGGAAGCCCAAGTGGAACACAGACCTCAGATGCATCCCTCCCCACCCCTGGGCATTTCCACACCAGTTCCTGTGGGTTACTGGTGGAGCCCTGCTCTCAAGGGCCAATCCTCTTCTCCCAGGCAAAAAGATGCACTTGCTGGTACTGGAAATCAGCCAGAAAAAGCACAAGGGTCAGGCTTCAGGGACCCTGGGTGGGGCACCTACCGTACTGCTAGTTACATGCAGCACATGCATGCGTGTATACATGCACTGTGTATAGATGTGCACTCCTGTGACCATGCCAGACCTATGTGTCCCTCCCACACAGAGCCCCATGAGAGCAGGGGTGGAAGAGCAGTGTCTTGCATGTTGTCTATGACACACAAGATCCACTCTGTCACCAAAATCCTCACACTCTCTGTGTCTGACTGAATCTATTGTCCAACTCCAACCTGAATGCGAGTAGATTAATACTGAGAAAATTACACAGCAGAACTGATGAGGATTATCCAAATTTATGATCCAAGACTCAAAGGTATGCTGGAAACTCCATGGGAAGCAAATGACTTTCTCAGAACTCCCCCAGCCCAGCTGATGACCTCCTTGAAAAGCTAAACACCAGAAGGCAAAACCTCCCTCTTCTCTCTGCTTCTCCCTCTTCCCTGATACACTAAGGGAAGTTTCTTCTACCATTGAAACATTCATCCCTCTGTGTGGAGGGCACCGTAGCCCGGAAGCCTTTGTTTCTATTCCTTTTATGGATATAAGTTACACTTCCTGTAGAATTGCTGCATCATGACTTCCTGCCACGTATTCCTTTGGTTAGACTTCCTGTCACGTGCTCCTTTAGTTGATCACCTGAGCATTGTTAGCCTATAGCATTACCCTAATATACCTACGTCATTAGTGACGTTGACGTCCCTTCCCTCTGCTATGTAAGCTGTATCGCTTCCTTGAATAAATGAGACTTGATCAGAATCCTGTCTTGTCTCCACTTCTCACACACCTGTTCTTTGTCTTCGTCAGTCCCCTCTCCTCCCCTAGGTGACCTGCGTTGACTGACCCGCTGGAAGGGACACCTCTGCTGGTTCTCTTGATTCTGTCCCCGCTATGTTCCTCAAGTCCTTGCTCCTACAGTAATTTCCTCTGTCCTTCACTAATGTCCTCTTTACCACCTGCTCAGTCTGAGCAACGTACAGCACCAGAGAGGCCCAGGGCCTTCCTACTCAAAATGTGATTCATGGGCCCACAACTGAGCCTCATCCCAGAGCTGATAGAAATGCAGAAACTCCCACCTGGACTGCAGGATCAGAATCCACATTTTAACAAGATCCGCAGATGGTTTCTAGGCACATCAAAGTTGGACCAATGCTGGACAAGAGGTTCCTATTCAAAAACAAATGAGCAAAAGAAACAAAACAAAGCAGACACCCCTTCTTTGCTCCATATTGCTTACCAGACAGATTCCTTTCTCTACTCTTTGTCATACCCAAAGTTTTATCTATGCATCCAACAAGTAGTTATGGAACAGTAGTCTTCTAGGTTGAGTGTAGATGAGGGAAAAAAGTATATGGTTATGGACAGTGCCCTAGAGGACACGAAGAAAGAGTGACTGAGATGAAGAATAAGGGAGGTAGAAGGAGAACAAAGAACCAGAGAGGAGAAAGGAACGAAGATAGGAAGGAGGGAGGAAGGGAGGGAGGGAGGAAGGAAGGGAGGAAGAGAAGGAAGGAGGGAAGGAAGGAAGGAAAGAAGGAAGGAAGGAAGGAAGAAGGGAAGGAGAGAGGGAGGGAGGGAGGGAGGGAGGGAGGGAGAGAAAGAAGGAACAAAGGAAGGAAGGAAGAAGGGAGGGAGAGAGGGAGGGAAGGAAGGAAGGAAGGAAGGAAGAAAGAAGGGAAGGAGAGAGGGAGGGAGGGAGAGAAGGAAGGAACAAAGGAAGGAAGGAAGAAGGGAGGGAGGGAGGGAGGGAGGGAAGGAAGGAAGGAAGGAAGGAAGGAAGGAAGGAAGGAAGGAAGGAAGAAAAAAAATGACAAGATCAAGTCAAAAGTAAGTACTCTCAGGGCTAGGGAGATAGCTCAATAGAATAAGTGCTTCCCTGGCAAGCATAGGGGCCTGAGTTCAATCCCGGGTTCTGAAAAAAAAACAAAAACAAAAGTAAGTACTTTGAAATCAGAAAAATAGAGGGGCTACAAGGACAGCCAATATTTTGGCCCTAGTCCTTCACGGTCAGTGAAGACTCAGGACACAAGAGAACCTGTGCTGTGACATCCTGTAGCTCAGTGGTGTCCCAAATTTTCCGATCAAGATTATGGGGCCACAGAGGAAAGTGATCAACGATGTATAATGCACCTAAGGAGAGTCACCTAGAGAGAAAAAGTTCTCTCAGGCTTCCACAGAGAGCAAAATGGTCAAGCAGTGACTGTGACTCATCCACATGGCTGACACTGACAAAAGATTTACAAGGTACAGTACATGGATTCAGGGTAAATCCTGAGTGGATTTGACTGACCTCGTCAGATATAAAAGTTACATTTTTAGTTATATAGGTCTTGTTTTAACTTGGTCTTAACCATCCAGCAGAAAAGTATAACCATGAGGTACAAAAGGATTGTCATATTAATACACTGAGCTGTAAAAGGCTCAAGTCAACAACTTCTGAGAATTACCAGTTCTGCTCATAACCCACTACTATCATGGACTATTGGACTATATTGGGTTACTTTGTTGAATTCGAGTACCTACAATATTTGAACTGGCATCAAGTATGAAGAGGTCCTTTGAAAGACTTTTCCAAATACAGCTTCTCTAACAGCAATGGTACACCCATCTCTGACAAAACAAAACAAAAAAAGGACCATTTTGTAGTAAAAAAAAAAAAAAAATCTATATACAAAATAGTTAGGATAGATATACAGCTGCTTTCTCTTGGTTCAACAAGAAGAAAGGTTAGTACTAATATTGTTTAGACAAGACGTCATGTCTGCATCTTGTCCTTTGAATAACCACTACAAAGACAACAATATACAACATATTAATTATCATAACTGTCCTACTAACCTGTTTTGCAACTGTTTCGTTACTATTTTATTTTCTCATAAAAATGAATTTCTTTTTTTTAAGTGAGTACTTTGAAAGGCCAACAAGACAGCTCAGTGGACTAAGCACGTGCTTAGGCAATTGCAGGGACTGGAATTCAATTCCTGTTACCACGTGCTGCACTGACCCCGCCCCTAGATGTGCTGAGCCGGCCATTAAGACCTGGCTGGTGGCGTATGCCTGTAATCCCAGCGCTAGGGAGACTGAAAACAGGGGGATCACTACAAGGATAGTGAGACCCTGTACCAAATGCATGTAAAAAAAAAATTTATTTTAATTTGTGGAGAAACAAAATATGGTCATGGGATCATTACTCAATGGCTACTGTAAGAGATCTCAGTGACAAGAGGTCACCGGCACAGCTGTCCACCCGGCTGACCTCCATTCCACACTTACTGTTCCCCCATTTACCCTTCCGCTGAGGCAGTTAGTTGGTTTCCATCCTCACTGCTGTCAGCAGGGTTTTCAATGGCTTCCATGTTGTTGTACATAGTGGCCCTTTCTCTGTCCCCAGCTTCCCTGGCTTCTCAGCACACTTGGGTCATCTGCTTGCGTGTTTCCTCTGGAAACACTGTATGGTAAGCTAACCACCATTTAATTAAATTACTATTTAATGTTGGGCCAGGGAGATAGCTCAGTAGAATAAGTACTTCCCTGGTAAGCACAAGGGCCTGAGTCCAATCCCCAGTTCTGCCGAAAAAAAAAAAAAAAAAAAGATAAATTACTATTTAATGTTAGCATATGTAAAAACAACAAAAAAATTGTGAAAACTTCCCTGGATAAAAAAGAAACCAGCACAGATGAAGAAAAAGGATGTTAATGAAATAAAGTTTATTTGAGCATAAACCCATCATTCCAAATCTGTTTAAAATAACTTTTATTCGAGATTTTTTTTAAAAAAAACCTTTCGTTAGGTCAGAAATGTCTGGAATCCAGAGAGAGGAACTGCTCTGATTTAGCTCACAAGGGGAAAGCTTGGTTAACACTGGAACCGCGGGCCAGCAGACCCCTGCACTGACTCCAGGACGGGAGCTAAGGTTGCAGAGCCAGGGTGTTCCCACCAGCCCAAGCCCACTCCAACGCCACACCCACCCAAGGGCAGTGGAAGGGTAGGGAGGGTGGGAAGGTGAGAAATCCCTGCTGGAAACTACCAAACCATATCCAGGAGATGGATGGAGGATATTTTTAATTTGCTGGTGTTCAAAAATAGCTAATTCAGCCCAGGGAAGATGGTTTTGGGATGTCAGAATCCAGTGTATCAAAGAGTAGGCTTCACCAAAAAAAAAAAAAAAGATGGTGGGCCACATTTATCCCACCCAGGTTAAAAAACCTGTGACCCAAGCCGGGCATGGTGGCATATGCCTGTAATCCCAGCACTCGGGAGGCTGAGGCAGGAGGATTGCTGTGAGTTCGAGACCAGCCTGAGCTACAAAATGAGCTTAAGGCCAGCCTGAACTGCATCGTGAGACCCTGTCTCAAAAAGACAAAAAAAAAAAAAAAAAAAAAAAAAAAACCTGTGACCCAGATATTTCTGTGTAATTATTAAATATTGGTAGCCTATGCCCGCACACAGCCCCCTTCGGCCCGCTGCTGCGTGCTGAAGCATGGTCCTGGGCCTCCTCTCAGTGCTGGAGCCTCAGCTGTGGGCAGCACTGTAGCCACCTGGTGCCCAACCCCACCTTGCTGGCTGTGTGGATCCACACCAGCCAGCACCTGGCTATGTGTGGTTATGGGAAAATGAACAAAGGCGAAGAAAACTGCGAGGACAGGAGATGGTTTGTTGTTTTGATTTTTGTCTTTTTGAGATAAATTCTCTCTATGCATGCAGTTCAGGCTGGCCTTGAGCCCACTTTGTAACCCAGGCTGGTCTCAAGCTTGCAGTGATCCTCCTGCCTCAGCCTCCCAAGTGCTGGGATTATTATAGCTGTGCACTACCATGCCTGGCTTAGTTACAGCATCTTGCCTCTGCTTACTTTTATAGCAAAAGATGGAACCTCGTGTGACATATTAAAGTGATATGAAATTCATATCTGTGTCCATAAATAAGTTTTCTTTTTTCTTTTGCCAGCTCAGCTCGCCCTAAGCGCGGGGCTGGCATGGCATGGCATGGCATGCGGTGCTGGGGATTAAACAGTGATCCCCTGTACCTGCCTCAGCTTGCCTAAGCAGGTGCTTTAGACCGCTCAGCTATCTCACCAGCCCAATACAGTTATTTTGGTTTGTGGCAGGGTCCTGCTAAGTAGCCCCGGCTAGCTTCCAACCCACGAGCCTCCTACCTGAGTGATGGAGATGGAACCCTTATTGGCCTTCCCAGTATTTTCCTCCCTCCTGTTCTTCCCTCACCTAATTAGTGGTAAACACCTTCTACCTCCTCACCTTTCCTGCCCGGCCTCTGCTTTCTTGCTGTTCCTCTCACCAAGACACCTCACTCAATACTCTCACTTTACTTTTGTGCCAATTTCCCCCAACCTTCAAGCCACCCCTCCTGAATCTTTCAACTACAACTTATTTCACCACCTTCCTTTTTTGGCTGTAATTCTTTGGTTCTGTCTCATGACACACTAGTTTCCTACTTTGCATTATAATTATTTATGCACATGTTTTATTCCCCCTCTACACTATAAACTCCTTGAAGAATGCATTGACTCATTACAAAATTAGCATTCTGAGAACCCTTATTTGCATCACACATAAGATCTCTTGTCTTCAGCAAGAAGGAGTACACTTATGACACGAATAATTGGCACTTATCACGCAAATCAATGATAATGGCGAATAAGGGCCCGATGGTTAATTAAGTCCCACAGCAAATGCCTACAGAATTCATCTTTGTCTGCCGTATCATTTTACCAGTGTAATATGCACTGGTTTGTGCTAAATTCCCTTTCCTTCCTTTTTGCTTTTCCCCCCACACACTTTGTAGATGCGTAACTGCATTGACTGTCATGCAGTTAGTAGGAGCAAAAAAGACAAAAAGTGAATAATCCACCAAGTGAACTCATCAGGACTGTGGCAGTGGGAAAACGGGGGCATTTTTGCCAGCGGGAGTGCAAACCTCTGAAATCCCCACCCCCAGGGGAAGGTTTGGTATATGCCACTTGGAACTGTAGACACAAGGCAGCGATCGATCCTTCGGGCTGGCCTGGCTAACCTAAATTATAGGTACATTTAAAGCAAAAAAAATAAGGGGGCCGGTGAAATAGCTCAGGGGTCTAAAGCGCCTGCTTAGGCAAGCTTAAGCAAGTGTATAGGGATTGTGGTTGGATCCCCAGCACCACATGCCGCACCAGCCCCACCCCTAGGGTGGGCTGAGCCAGGCACAAAAAATTAATTAGTAATTAAATTTTTTAAAAAAGCCGGGCGTGGTGGCGCAGACCTGTAATCCCAGCACTCGGGAGGCTGAGGCAGGAGGATTGTTGTGAGTTCGAGACCAGCCTGAGCTACAAGGTGAGCTTAAGGCCAGGCTGAACTGCATAGGGAGACCCTGTCTCAAAAAGACCAAAAAATAAATAAATAAATAAATTTTAAAAATAAAACAGCCGGGCGTGGTGGCACATACCTGTAATCCCAGCACTGGGGAGGCTGAGGCAGGAGGATTGTTGTGAGTTCAAGACCAGCCTGAGCTACAAGGTGAGCTTAAGGCCAGGCTGAACTGCATAGGGAGACCCTGTCTCAAAAAGACCAAAAAATAAATAAATAAATACATTTTAAAAATAAAACAGCCGGGGGTGGTGGCACATACCTGTAATCCCAGCACTCGAGAGGTTGGGGCAGGAGGATCGTTGTGAGTTCGAGACCAGCCTGAGCTACAAAACGAGCTTAAGGCCACCCTGAACTGCATAGTGAGACCCTGTCTCAAAAAAAAGATAAATAAATAAATAAATAAAATAAAAATAAAGCAATTGGTGTCCTATGCATGTTTCATTAGGCAGGCCGACCAAGACAAGAAACGATAAGGGTTTAAAATAAATATGAAGAATGGCTTTTGCGTGCCAAAGCGACATACGCGTTTGGGATGATTCTTTGTACCCAGGATGAATGTCCACAAATATTGTGTTAAAGCGCTCCTCTTAATAGCCTCATTTCTCACATGCTCTTCAGAGGAAAAGATGTGACGCTAATTTAGGATGACTTATCCTGCTAAGCCCACAAATAAAAAATAGTTCAGAATCCAGAACATGACAGAACTCCCCTTTCGCGTCTAATTAAGTACTTTTAATTGGCGAGTCCATTGGCAGACTGTATATTTTGGGCTGGCAAGAGGAAGGCAGAGCAGACCCCGAGGAAGATACACAAGAGATGCGGGGTTCGTCCGGTTGCTTTCGTCCGGTTGCTTTGTCCGATGCGATGCAGAGCTGCGATGTTAGTCTTGGGAGAAAGGCAGCTAGCTATCTGTACATCTGGGAAGGAATCCGTGGTGAACAGGGCAAGTGCTGGAGGGTCTATCGTGATTATAAAATGTCATTTTGAGAGATATTTACATTGTTAATTAGGCAATGGAGCTGATAACTGCTACTCTGTAAATTGTGCTAATTACCCCAGAGCCTTGGAAGACTTTCTAATCAGCCAGATCAATAGGCTCCGGGTTTATGCTAATACTGCTGCACTGTCACCCTCCCTGTGAAGTACTTTGCTTACAGCACAGCTCCCGCCCACTGGCCTGTGCTAGCAGCAGCCGGCATTCATCTGTCTCCCACATCACAGGGCCGAGTTGACGCCTGCTCACCCCCCAAGGCCTCTGCCGGAGAATTAGAATCCCGCTGTGTGCTGCGCCTCTGTCTAGAGAAAGAGCCAGAGCCTTTGTGGTCCCCGAGATCTTTATGTAGGCGTTCCCTACTGCTTTGGACAATTAGAACAATCGCTTGGTCCTGAGGGGTATGGGAGACCAGGAAGACCTACCCTCGAATCTCTCCTCGGCCACTGACTTTGACTTTAGAACAGAATGCACTGATTACTCTGACGGATACCTGTGGACACCACATAAGAAGGCAATTTGGCTCACTAGGTGAACTTTAAGCATGAGGGGGTGTTTCGTTTTCAACTAATTAATTGATCATTAGTACAAACAGACTAGTCTTTTAGGCCAAACACATAGGCAGCCTCTCTGAGCCCCAGTGTAACAAAAAAAGGATCTGAAATATGTTAGGACTGGCTGGGAATTTAGCTCAGTAGCATAAGCACCCACCTGGCAAGTGCAAGACCCTGAATTTAATCCCTGGTATGGAAAGAAAAAAAACAAAAGATACAAAAGATGTAATAAAAGGCAAAGATCACCTAATGTAGAATGCTACCATGTGTTCAGCTACCTCTAGGTCATGTATAAAAGCAATGAGAAAGAGGCTCAGAAATAATTCACTCACTCATGGCAACCTATAATTGGTATCTTTT